>JAARMF010001824.1:0-35000 GCA_022844705.1 Toxascaris leonina
TTTTTTTTCGATTTCGCCTTAAGGATCCAATCGTGCAAAAAAATTTAGTGATTAATGAGAAAATTTACGGCAACAAAGTAATGATGTATGATAGTACGAGGGAGCAGAACGGTTTGCAAATAACTTCTACGGGCTATATCTAGAAATATTCGGCTACTGCGAGGCAAATAGGCTGCATGGTGCTTTCCATGAAAATCACATTCAATTGAAGAGAATATAGCTGAATTTAAGCATCAAGAGTATATGCCAGAGGACGAACAGCAGCCTTTCGAGTGATCTCACTATGACGGCGATCTCCTAGGTTTTCTATTAGTTCGAGAGATTAAAGCGGCTAATCGCGATTCGTTTAGAAGTTGATCTTTACGGTAGCCGGATGGATTTTCTTGCAAGTCTTCAAGGATACGTGGTTCACTTTTTTCATGGATATGATGATACCAATGAGAGTCCTCTACGGTTGCTATGTTGTCGTTGAAATACTCGCCGTGCTTGGACTATTCATTGCATTCTGGAAGAAGAATGAGTTCTTCCTTATTCCAGCAATTCTTTTCCTCGTAAGTTGAAGTGTCATTTTCTAACATCCTTCACTATTTTTCCGCCATATGATTTCGTACTAATGGTAGATGAAAATTATATGATGAACCTCATAAAAACTTGCTGAATTGTAAGAAAAACTTAACATTCTTTGATCACCAAATACTTGTGGATCAAAAGTGGATGAAATGCTTTACTCTAATTTCCATTATAAAATATGATGCCATATTCTAACTCGACCACTAACGTCGATATCGTCATTGCATAATCAGAAGTTGAATAAGTTATCATTGGTTATCATGAAGATCAAAGCAGCTAATTAATAATAGTTGTGAGAGTGAACAAGTTGATTTCTGGAGGTGATAACAATAGATAACACCATGTTTAATAGCGTATTCTTTAAGGTCTCACATATTTATTGCCCTTTAAGAATCGTGATGNTAAGAATAGTGATGACTATGGATTATTAGTTATTATGACGTGAAGTTTAGAGGTAAAACGAAATTCTTTCTCATAAGAGGGAAACGAAATAAATGAGTACTAGCATAATCTGTCTTCTATTTACTCTCAAAATATAGTTTAGCAGTGATCCATCTCTACATTATGCAATGCTTGAATTACATAGACTTTTGTTCAGAGAGCATACCTGGTAGAAGGAAAAGCCTTCGTCCCGTAGCTTGGGTTGAGATGGTTGTTGCTCACAGTGTGAATGATACCAATCTGAAGGATGATCATAGGGCTGTTCATAATTGATCTGAGAATTTTTTGCNNNTCACAGTGTGAATGATACCAATCTGAAGGATGATCATAGGGCTGTTCATAATTGATCTGAGAATTTTTTGCTTATATGAACTTAGAGAGTTCAACTGTCGAATTCCCTGAGCAAGTGTGGACACCTTGTGGCATGGGTCTTTTCTTGCCGCCATCTGTGTTCCCGCTTAGGCAGTCGTATGTTTTTTTTTCGATTATGAAAAATGGAGGTCATAGAGATGCGTCGTCTGTGACGAATATTGTTAGAACCATCTGGAAATCCTCGATGAAACCAAAATGAGAAAGGTAGCAGAGAAATCACCTCAGTACAGTTCTACTCGCAAATCAGATGGCACCAAACGCTCCATAGCCTACATCAACGAATGTTTTCATCCATCCTCTTACGTGTTCAATACTCACTCTTAGTCGAGAGGAGGGGATAAACTAAAATTGCTCCAGAAGCACTTTACATAAATCAAAACCAGAATCAAGGCATTTGGTCTGCATTATCGATCAAACATTAACCTCCCACGTATTTACCCCTCCTTTCGATTGGACGGCAGGAAAACTTAAATATTTTTACTTTCAAAAGATGAATAAAGTCTATTATAATTCGGGAGGCCCTATCAACACTGAGATCGCTGTTCTCATAATGGAAGAACATTTGTTCTTTCCTTTCACCACCTTTACTTAGGAAATGGAAGGGGCAAAGCCTATGGACGTTATCTTGGAGATGAAACGAATAGAAAATTGAAATGAGTTTTGGGCAGCACCTTGGCTGCTTCACAGTTGAAGTCTTCATATCCTAAAGATTTACTAGAGGCGAACTGTTAATATTCCTTTTTTATGTGCAGTTACATACATTTACTGCCCACCATACGCTGTTTGCACAGGTTAACTACGTGAAAACCACGAAGTTTTCAGCAGAGCTAACATCATTTCGGCTTAGCATGGCTCTTTTCCTGAGTGGGTTGGTGTGGATGTCTGTATCTGTGTGATATGTGTGGTGCTTGTGTGTGATGTAGTATGTGTACGCCTGTCTGAGTGTGTTTGTGCTCGCGGCTGCATATGTTTCTCATACGTGTGCGCATGGCTGTGTGGTATGTCCAGTATGCTTGTACTCATGAGTTTATGTATATTGTTTTGTGTTTGGACATATCTCTATGATGATCTTCTCTGTAATCGCTCTTAAAGCCGCTTCTCTTCAGATTCTATCGGTTATAACAAGCCTCAAGGAAATCGCTATTGCAATTTGGGTACTCGTATTCCCAGATTCATCAATTCATGAGGCGTTTGGCGAGCAACATCGGTCATCGCCATTCAACAACACCTTCTTCTATCATGGATATCAAGCGCCGCTCAGCAGTATGTTCATATTTTCGTTGATCATTAAACGCTGCTATACAATTTGACAAAAATAAAACGCATACTTGCAGCGTAGATTAAATTACAGGGAGTTTAGGTTAAATTACTCTACCAACTCATATTGCTTTGGCTCTCTCAGAAAAACGTTCTAAAAAAGGTCTTCATTAATCCACTAAGCTAATCGACCCTTTCAGGATATTGCCTTCAATTTAACATATTTCACTCGAAAGCATGACAGCCGCTGCTCTTCGCTTGGGAAATTAAAATTTTGAAGTGATAGATGCTACAACGGCTGAGCAAAGAAGACGCTCGCATTGAATTGGAAAATGGAGCGAGCCATGGATTACTCCATCTAACAAGTGTCGCTATCTACATTCCTACACAAAACGTCATGAAGGTTTCAGCATACTAAAAGCATAAACACACATTACAATGCGATTCACTAAAGCATATACCTGTAAATGAAAGTATTCATTTCTTTTCTCTTTATAGCTTAAGTCTGTGGTCACTCAAGTGCAGATATGTGATGTCTGCATTCGACCTGACGATAATGTCGTAAGAACTGAAAATTGCATCATAGCCGCTGGCAAAAAAACTTCTGCGAAGTAGTCATCACCTCCACCTTAATCTTTGCAGTAATTCCAAACTTGTATTCCTGAAAGATACGGAGAGAACTCCAATAGCAGCTTACACACTTCTGCACATTTGTCACCGTATAGTGTCGTGCGTTATTTATGGGCATGCGTGTTGTGTCTAATATTGCCGTCTGCTGGGCAGTTGAAGCAAAGAAATCCAACATTTATGATGTATACCACAAAATGGGCTTATGTGCTAGCATTGAAAGTGACACCTCAACGTNCCAACGTGGGAAAGGGTTGATTCACTCAAGTGCGCCCAAACATGTTCATCTCGCGCTAGCTGTACTACAAAACGGTTAGAGAAGCATATCAAGAACATAGAAGGACAGGATCGGCGCCTTAAGCGTATAGCAAACAGTGAAGCATGCGGGACGATAAATTCATGCTTTGAGTGATGAAATCCCTCTGACAAATTCAATTTTGCATGATTTGGCGAACGACTGGTTTTTTTACTGTTCGAACGCTGCAAATTTGAATCGATAAAACAAGTCTGCTTCTTCCAATTTTCTTTATTATAATCCATCTCAAAGGCTGTGTTTTGATGAGCAACATTCATGACGTTTTGTGCAACGAAGTAGACAACAGCGCCTGTAAGGCGGCGTAATCCAGGGCTCATTGCATTTCCCAATTAATTTTTTCATGCGGCCGTCCTTACGTTATTCCCTCATATCCTTCAATTCTAGACTTCCCAACTTTCGAGTATTAACCACCAAACAGACAGACGCACCGGCCGATGAACGTGTATGTGCACATGTGTACATATTAGCACATAATACGCTTTGCAAATCCAGATTTACAAAGGCGCCGAAGGCGCTTCTTATGCCCCTTTGCCAAATTTCAATCTTCTCGATAGTTTCAGCTTTGAATTTGCTGGAAGTTGAATCAAGAAATTCGTTAGCTTGATGTATATCAATGGATGACCTACGCACATCATTTTTATATTGCCTCATTAACTTTAGATATTCTTAGAAGTGTTTAAAGATGCTGAAACATTCGCATAGCATTTTATCGATTGGACTTTCATTTTGCATAGGCCGGGTATAAAAAAACGCATCTTTTGCAAGAGACTTGTGCATAAGGCACTCAGATCGTTCGAATATGAAACCACTACTGCGTATATTTTGTTCATTTTTTGGTGACTATTTGAAACGGTCGGTCAGGCAAACAGAATGCAAAATCGCACATCGTTCGGTCTTCCCTGGCACTCTTCTCAACGTGTTCCTTGCATGCTTTATAAGAGAGAAAGGGTCAAGTAGAATGCATATTTGTTAACTATTGGTTGTGAGAACGCTTCGATTGGTGAATGGAATTGCAATATGCAAATCGTGCTAGCACAATTGCAATGAATGTACTCATTAATTGCATCTGCCCCAGTCAATGTAATATTTGCCACTCATCGAAGAGTACAAAGAAGAGTTTAATAACGAGATGCAACGTTTCAATGATTTTCTATCACCATCAGCGATTAAATCAATGATTGGCATTGATATGAATGACCAATCTGAAAGAGATGAGAAAATGCTCCAACCTTTAAGGATGGCTATGGCACCCAAATGAAAATGCATACTCACATCGATTGTTTCCTCTTTTCGAATAAGCAATTACGTCGCTTAATATCTCATAAGGAAGCATTTCTTAGGCAAGTTATATAAGTTCAAATTTAAGATCAACGAACACGACAGCATTCGATAAATATGCTCTTCCTCAACCTTTTTGCAGAAAGATTGTATTTTTCATTAATTTTTCCACTTATATGGCCGTTTTAAGACGCACGAAAGTGAGATTCCATTTTAGTGGAATATGCTGAACCGGATGTAGATACTGCAGAGATTATTTCATGATATTGTGGCATTTCATCGTTGTAACTTTTGCGATTTCACCATTGAAGAGGTCACCTCTCGTTAAAAGTTTCTCATTTCAGATGTGCAATTCTACTCAATTCTGACGTTATCCATTACGCCATTTCTTCTCATAGCTGATATCGTATTATTGACGATAACACTGAAATTCTATCGGTACTATCATGATTGGAGGATTGCAAGGGAGAACGGTGCTGAAACGATGGCATACGCCACTCGAATAACCGATCCATCGGTGGCGCAAAGCCAAACGATCAATGTCGACAACTAATGATGGCTCGACAATCGAAGTCGATCGTCGTGGGCAAAATCAATTACGATTCCACACCTCTATAATTGACTAAAACTTGGTTCAAGATACTCCATACTCTTCCTCCTTTCCGAAAAAACGAATGTGTAGAAGGATTATGCAGACTGAAAAAAGCAAAAAAGAGCAGAGGAACAGCAACCGGCTGCTCTGATGTGCTTATCCAATTTCTTGCCTTTTGTGCTATCCTTTTCGTGCTGCTCAAGTATATTTACCTCTTCTAGTTGCCTCGTCTTTGACATAAACGCACCACAGCCAATAAAAATGTATTCACCTCTTTATCTAACGTAAGTGCGCTTTTCGACTTATTTTTGTGACATTAAGAAATAACCTTTTCCATATGTGAACATTACAAAGCAACTACATCAATGCATACTAAGAATGATGCTTAGTAGAGATATACATCACCGTACCTGTCCAGCCTAGCTTTGAATTTAATTCAAGCACATGGCAATGAAGCCCAATGAAATACATTTGACACTTCCGACAGTCGAGGTGCACTGCGTCACTCAAATTTCCGTATATACTCGCCTTTGCTCGCAATATTGACATGAAAACGAATCGACTAGCAAAGTTGGGCTCAAATTTCGAGTTTTAATGCATGAGGAAATGGTTACTTCCAAAATATGCGAAAGTTTTCAAGGCTAATTTCACGCTGCACTAACCCACCTGAAGAATCGCTCTTGTGTTCGTTGTGATTTCGTTGCTTTTACGTTTATATGCGTTTTCATTCATTTTTGTGTGTTCGCTTCAATGAGCAGATTTCCATTCGCAGAGGGCTTATCGTTTTTCCTTGGCAATTTGCCTTTATTATTCGCCATTGTCTAGATTTGCTGACAATCGTTCTATGCACTCAATAACTTTTTTCCGGTGTGACTTCTCGAATACAGGACGTGATGTTTCATTTGTCATTGCGGTTACTGCGGACACAGATCTGAGAAGATGATTCGTGCGATGAACATTAAAAACGCACCNCATAAAAACGTAAACAACATAAACATAAAAACATAAAAACAAACATAAAAACGCACCGTCCAATAGTCGGAGTGGATTTAACAAATACGCACTTCAGTTGACATGTCGCAACTGATTTTTCTGTTTCGAACACTTTTAGCCATTTATCCTCCTCCACCCTCTCCCCCCTCCTCCTCGCCTACGAAAATATAAGGTCTCGATGAGGACGATAAAGAGCAAATACAGGACGATGAGTGTGTAAATGTGGTCGCATTTATTTCAATTTTGAAACCGATTATCACATTGACATGCTTGTTCTCATACATACTTATTTTTATGACTTTTGATTTCAATTGATTGATCCCTTTGTGCATTTCCATTGTTAAGTGTTAATCATATCGTTAAGCAGGCATATAAGCTCAAATGGAAGGTGCTTCATTCTCTCATGCATATATTCGCTGCTAAATCCCTCATAAGCTGCAACTTCCATCTTTCTTTATGCAGGATCTGACATGCAAATAGATCTTTTGTTCATTTAAGAGACATATCCTCTTGTTGGTTGTAATGGTGAGTATTAGCCTATAACCATGTCTATTATGCCTATGATTTAACCATGTCTATTATGCCTATTAACTATGCCTATGATTATACCTATTCAGTAAGACATTTTAAAGCGCTTCAGAGGTATGTAATAAATGTTAATATGGTCGTTTAAATGCTAAATTGCATTAAATTGTTCAATGTTGTTCTTTGTACTGCACTCAGTGTACTACACAGCATAATGTTTCGAAATAGCAGTTGTTTCATCTATCTTCATTAATATTCGCCTCATGCATATAGTTGGAGATTGCTGATTTGACAAGCTGAGTTAGTTGAATAGTCAAAGGTCATATAGATTGGTGAACAATATTGATAAGATAAAATATTGCAGTGATAAGACAAAAGATGTCGAAAGGAAGTGAGATTTATTATCGCTGAACAAATCAATAACAGGATTAAGAGAACCTGAATTTAAAACGATCACCTAAGCAATAGTGACTTTCGAAGAGATATGATTGTGTAGTCGTCAAAACTAAACAATCGTCTAAGAAATAAATGATCGACGGAACGAATTAAATTTCTCAACGCTTATCGAAAAATCTTCGGACGTCAAAGTAAAATACTTCACGAAAAAATTTTTCTCAGTTTGAGCTCTCCTTTCTGTGCATCATTCTCAGTTATCAATTTCTCACTTGCAATAACCTCTTTAAGAAATAATTTTACGCATCATTGTACGTAAGTATTTTATACACGAAAAATAATTTCACAAATTTGCCATATAATTCAGATCCATTTATACCTAAAAGTCATCAATGAATACTGTCATTTACATCGAAACCATTCTCACAAGATTTGTCGCACTCAAATTTTTGGTGAGATTGCAGAATTGCGAACGCAGGTCTGCTAACCAGACCCTCTCCGATTGTGGAGTCAGCGAAGATGCGTCAGCTAATTTTGAATGTGGATGCACTGAGCACAGCAAGTGGTCATAAACGTATGAAATTTGAGGTAGGATCACACTGAGATGCAGCTAGGCACAGATTTGCAACTTCCAGCACCTGTCACATACGAAAACACTTTCCGTATGCTACACCTTGCGATGTTTCTCGCGGCAGGCAAGCTTATTTCAGTGGAGATGAGCGACTCCGAAAAGCGGAACTCCTGAAGGTGTAGCAGAGGGGATAGAACTCACGAACATACAAAACCGTTAGGTGCAATAATAGTAACCTGTTATGCAAAATGCTACCCACGGTTTAGCAGTTTTGCCCGAAAAACAGACACATATGGCCAAGAGAGTTGAAGATTTGCCAACCGACACAATGAGTCATCATATACGATGAAAGTTGTTCACGATTTTGTTTACATTTTTTTTTTTGTTTAAAAAGAATTCCTCACTCCAACAATCACCTTCAATTCCTTAACAGTCTGTCTCGATCAGGACAAGAAAACCCACCAAGCTGCATCGCTATTTCAATTACTCCGATAATCTATTCTTAACGATGTTGAGTTCATGTTGTGTGATTGATGCCACAATTGCGCTTCGATCGAGTTGTGCCCTCGCCAAGTGGGTGATGATTTTCGACCTAGCTTGGCCAATAATTTCAGGCTTATCTTGTCCAATAATTCTAGGCTAAGCTTCGGCACCCACCTAGCAACACACTTCAATTCGTTGGTGTTTTCAGCACCATGCTCATCACCTCTATATCAGTTAGGTTTTAATATGCTATACGTTTAATTTTCGCATATTCGTGTGATGTGCAACTTTCGAGAATTAGGCACCATCAGTTTTTTTGTTAGAGTGGATTCAATGTGAGAGGATGCCGCCATACTGCTGTTTGTTTGATACGCTGTATGGCTTTCCCGTTCCACTTCATTGACTCGTCCCGTTTTCGTCAACGACTTTCTCGTTCGTTGGAGGAATACCCATGCACGCAGTCGTATCGTCTGATTTATGTCATTATAAACGCCAGACGATAGCATCTAATATCAAAAACTTCATTTTGCAATGCCAAACGATGAAACGAGATTGATATGTTGTATGTTTGTAATCAACTAATGATGCGATTTCATAAAGCGTAAGCAATAAGCTTATAGCATCTGCCGTGAGAAATATTTTCGCGGAGAATGCGCAATTTATTGTCTGCAATCCTCCTTCTTCTTTGCTCATGCATCAGTGCGATAAGAGAAGAAATTCTTTAAGAGCCAATATATCGATAATGATTATTTTATAGTTGAATGATTTTCTGAATTGGCTAACTTCCTTTATTCTGGATAAATGAAGATGATATTCAACAAATCAATATTTGCAGAGTTTCTACCTCAAATCAATAGAGAGTTGCTATCGCATCACATAGCAAATCATCAACTTTAGTGGAGAAATGAAATCAACGAAATCATCACTTACTCATTTAGGTAGCATTATGAGTCTGCATTACCTCATTCATGCAATATGTTTCTAAAATCTCCCTCTACTGCATCGTGAATTCGCAAGCACTTTTCAAAGCGGACAACAAAGTTGCGAGTGTGAGTGATCGGGATAAGGCACTCGAACAGTCCAGCAATGGCTGCCAACGTACGAAAGGCATCAAATTTGAAAACTTTCGAGCTTCTAACGGTACATGGTGCCCATATTGAAAGCTTGAAAGCAGCTTTGAAACGCCCCTCAGCACATTCACACCACTCTTAAGCACGCTTCCTTCCTTCCCCTCCTCTCTTCATTTTGCGAAGTTTCAAGTAATCTCTTAAACTTTTATACGAGATATGGTTGTTAACCCAGCGTTGTTCCACTGGGTGACTAGACTAGCCAGGATATTCTTCCATAGCAACCTGAACCAACTTGTTCAGCATCCAATTTACTCGGACAACTTCCGTTGGAGGCTCATCTTCTTGAAGAACGAATGAATAAATTGCAAGTGAACAACGAATTGGAAATCTAAGCTGTTCTAGAATGAGGTTTTGCAAAACTTGAAATGCACAACACTTTAACAGCATGTAGTCTCCCGAGAAAATGATGAATAAACGTTAGTGGATTATACATTGCCGATATGAAGAATTTTAGTTGTTATGATAGAAATTCGAGGTAAGTTTCTGTTTGCTGGGTAAAGGTGGAAACGAACTCGTAGTAGATCGCCTTAAACTGATTCTCGTTTGCTTAAGAAAATTTTCTCGCATTTGATTTAAAATTCTTTGTTCTCATGAATTCAAAAGCCCTCAAGAAATTAAAAACCTAGAAATACTCATCTCAGTCGTAATAAGTTTTCTGCTTGCATTGTTCACTTTTTTCCATAAATATCTCATGGAAGCAGCAATTTATGCTCTAAAAGAATATGAGAATTCACTTTTCAGTAGAGTTTCAGCAATCGGTTGGTTGTGAATGCTGACCGATGCCGTCGTCAATGCTGCCGTTGCCTTTTTTGATGTGCTCTCGCGAAACGTTTAGAAGAACGCAACATGGCGCCATCACAATTGTGTGCACCTGTGGATGTACCTGTCCGTTTTTTAATCACTTCAACTCGAAAATGACAAAAAGGTATGTTGATGAACTTTTGTGCACTTATTTATTTTTCATACACTGCAGAACTATCCTTTAAAAATGTGTACAGTGAGTCTTGCAATAACTATTCTTCAGCAGATTAAGCTTCCACTCTTCGACACTGCCGTAATATGAAATAAATGAAACTCGCTGATGGGTGTTCTGGTCAGCTAAGAATAAACGAGCCGTGATTGAAGTGTTGCAGCTGCGATCTTGAGCAACACTTTCACGTAATTTATCTCAGCGAATATTGCGTTCATCCATACGTGGCAAAAGATTTCACTCTCACAGCTCTATGTTCGAAACATTCCACCATATATCTGCTCGAAATTTGGAATTATTCAAGTCGGAAGGGAAAATTAAACATCTTTTGCAAATTTGAACGTGATGATCACTCAAAATGAAATGGTGACCCAGTCACTATGTCATTAATCGTACACGATCGCAGACAGGTGATGGACTGCCCAGGGGATTCCGTTTTATACAGAAACAAGTCTTTCGAAAGTGTCTCTCAAACACATCAAGCTATTCGCTGCCTCCTTATCTATTAAAAAGTGTCATCTGCTTCGGCTGCACTCCATTTGAGCATTTTGGAGAACTTCGTGTGCCTTCGTCATCTCCTACGATTGCTGCCTATCAGTCGAATTGACCGCCAACATTTGTCACCTGTAGGGTTTAGAGATTTCCGCTGTGAGAACGATCTTGGTCCTTACTTGCATCTAAAGAGAGTGTCAACGAACAAACGGTGTGGGTCAGCAACCAAATTTCTGCAGACACTGCTGTCTTTCTGCAGCATTTTACTGCAAAAATATCGTTAATATGAGCATGAAGACGGTAAGAAATGATGTTTTCCCAAGCTACCCTAAGTGGGCGATGAGGCCAAAGGATTACAGGAAATGAGTTTAACGATTATCAGCCTTCAAAACCGAAAAGGAGGTAAAAGCAAAAGTGAGAGGACAGAAGTGAGGTTTCTGACAGCTTGAGCTTTGTCGTCATGTGAAATGTGAATGCAACATTAAGACGAATTACGAAAATTCTCTGAGTTCGGCAGCTGAACAAGCTTCAAGATAAAGCATTAATCGCTGTAAATCGTTTGTGAAACTTTACATAGATAGAAGTTTTAATGCTTTTCAATGTTAGAAACGATGAACGCTGTTCCGATCTTCCGATCTTCTGTTAAATAAAATTTTTTGTAGCGTTCGACATTACAGGAAACTCTGACCAGTAACATTCAAAGAAACAAGAACAACACTTTTCCAATGAAAGTCGGGATGTGTCACACTTGAGTTTTTTCAAGCGCTAGGCATTTGGCAGCTTAATATTTTACCATCTTTCCTAATTTTCTCGTGTTTAGCACTAATGCTCTTTTTATTGGCTTCTTAAGCCAGTTCGATTAATTCTAACCCAATCAAATTGCACAGCTCAATTTCTATGATCGCTGCTATGAATGCTGACAGAGGCACTCCAAGAAACTCTGACCGGCAACATTAAAAGAATCATAATGTTGCGAATAAAGAACCTCATGTAATTCACAACATCGCTATGAATTGAAGGAAGTTCTTTATTCGCAACATTGCTTTCTTTAATTTCACTCATTTTTGTTCAAAGAATATCATAAAGAATGAAACTAACTTGATACATTTCTTGCTAAATGCATATACTCGCATTTGTATTCATGAATTATCGGAAGTTTCGACGATTTTGCTTGAAATTCTTCACTCTCACGTAAAATGTAAGCCGTTTGCAATGGCATTTAGATAAAAGTTAGTGCGCAATCTCACGCAAGATGGGCAGCAAGGAACGCCATCATCCAATCGCTGTTACGCTCTGATGCCCATCACGCTTCAGTGGATAGACTTGAAACTGGATGATGTGGGAACCGGTTGATGGCTTTACCGATGTTCCCATAATCATTTTATCACTTGTTTCTGCCTGATATCAGTATTGTTTCTTTGATGGATGAAAACATCCACTGCGCTGCCACTGCATCCATCGTCGAATATGAATGAAGTTTGTCAACGATTCTGACAGCGATGCTTCAAATATTACTTTATCTTATTTTAAATATATACAATACAACGATTCTATCTGAATAAAGCACTCATTAATGGAAAGCTTGAAAACACCATATCAACAACACATACCACCTTCAAATAGAAAATCAAATAAGGAAATTTTCGTTGCTAGAATTAAACATGAAAACGGTTCGGTCGTTATCGTTCACACATGAATGAATCGAATGATATCCAAATGCTGAAGTTGCAGCAGATAAATTGGATCACAAATTGCGACAGGTAAATTCAAATACAAATAAAATGAATAAAGGTGGAGCAAAAGAAAACACCCTATCGTAAAGGCGAAACCGAAACCATTATGGTCTTTGAAAGTCACATTAGATGCACAACAAACGGAAGACGATTACGCAACTCGGTCATGGTGTTCGAGCAAAGTCGCTAGAAACGTCAACAACTCAACATCCGATATCAAAGTTCATTCTTCATAAAACGTTTCCCACTTCATCCCCCCCCCCCCCCCTCCCTTTTTTTTCCAGAAGTATAAATCCACCAATCATACCTGTTATTCAAAGTGTTAGGTCCTAATTTCAATACATGAAATAAAGTAATTGGCGTCCGTAGTCGTACTATGTACTCAACATCGCCCAGTTGCAAGTGAATGACCAACCGGTACAGCAAACCTATTATACAATGCAACACACACACACACGGAAACCTAAACACCGCGAACAAAGGCACCAGTAATATGGACCGGTATTTGCCAAGACTCAACATCGCCATCACAAAGTCGATGAGCACAGTACGCGGTGAAGACATTTTAACGATAAGTGACGCCTAAATAGGCGGAAGCTCACATAAGCAAACATTGCCGTAAGCACTTATTTACATCTCTTAATATTTTTCATCCTCATAATGAACAGCATAAGGCACATTCTACGGCAATGAGGACGGCAAATAAATTTGACAAACCGCAGTTCGGTGATACATTGAAACAACAATTTCATTTCTATAACAACATTGCACGACCCCATTTCTCAATTTGTCTATTTAAGTAATTACTCAAAAGAGTGTCACATGAGTCATTCAATCGCTTCTTGCTATTGAAGAATTTCAGACATAACTGTTGAGGAAATTACCAGTTTGAAGAGGAATCTTATAAGAGGTTTAGAATTTTAGATTATTTACGATACCTAATACTGATGTGAAATTATATGCTCGACAATCGAGTGAAAAAAAACTGCCCAACGTTTTCTGAATTTATTTATCCATCTTAGATAGGTTGATAGATGATGTGATGCCTTCGCTAACATTCACCTCGCCAGGAGGTGGACATGCCTTTCGATCTTAAGAGGATTGATGTACCAGCAAAATCCTCCTCTCATTTATTAACTGTTGAATATCTAGAACTTGATCCAATCAAATATCGCTTACGAAAGAAGCGTAAGAGATATGTTTCTGCTCGCTGCATTGTTATCGCACTACAATATTCTACAAACGCAACGGCACGCCAAGAAAGTTTAGCAGATAATTAAATTCAGGATAACGTTTTGATCCAAGCTTACATGTCACTAATAATAAACGATTACGCAAAGAAAAACATGCACCTAATTCGAAGTGCTAAAACATGCACCTAATTCGAAGTGCTAGAAAACGCACCATTCCACACATCACTTCTGCAACCCATTGAAACGAAAGCCCACATCAACCCCAATGCATGAAATTTATGCACGTTTGCAAGTGCGTTTTCAGCACACTCAAAATTTCAAACAGCAATCATTGACCAATCGAGTCGTCCCATCGATGGATATTATTCGATCGATCAGACTGCGTTGGCCAACTGAATTGCATAGGAGGGTAAATTCAAATCTAAACTGTGTTTACAACAGGGATAACACCATCTTCTTTCGATTCGGTGGCATCTTCACTCTTAGCAGATTCGTTGCGGTGGTCGTTGTTGCTTTTATTTTCTGCGTGGGTAGTATCCACTTTGTTGTCCTCTTCTGAAAAATGAGCACATTATCCCCATGTGATACGCAACAAGAACATGAATTGTTGAGCGACAACGAAAAGCACNGGTAGTATCCACTTTGTTTTCCTCTTCTGAAAAGTGAACACATTATCCCCATGTGATACGCAACAAGAACATGAATTGTTGAGCGACAACGAAAAGCACGGAGAGTTGAAGAAAGCATAGAATCCACTGCTATATAAACAGGTCTTGTATTGTGGTGAACCTTTATTGTTCGGTTTCAAATGGGGGTTCTTGCTTGCTCCTGCATTTTTTCTGATGTGAAAAGCTTCGGCTTGTCAATGCCCACGACCTAATTCATCACCGATCTTCGCGTATTTCAGAGTACTTCCCGACCCCCCCCCCTTCGCCGCAACACTAATCAGTACCAAAAACCATCAGTTTTTCATGCATTTTTCTTGGCGTCTGATCCTTCACTTCACGCTTGCTCAGTGTTATTTTTCAGTGATGAAACTCAAAGAATACTCACCGAGGTCGGTCTTCTTTTTCTTCGCTGAAGCGTCCAAATTCTTCAATGCCGATTCACGGGATTGGTTGAATTCTGTCACGTCAGTCGTCGTGCTACCATCGAGAGAAACTGCGTCATCTGTGGCGTGTTTGCTATAAAATGAATTCTTCCTCTTCTATAGAGCACGAATTACGGCAACTGTGAGTTTTGATTATGCAGAACTATTACTGAGACGTACCTTACCACAATTCATTTCTTCAATCTCTTAAAATTGCCTCGGTTTCTCAAGTGATAAATAAAAGCCTCAAATATAAATCCTGCTATATGCTTCAATACGACGTCATTCGCCAAAATTAAATGCAAATGAACTGCTAGAGAGAATAAGACAAGTTTGCAGTGGAATCGAATGTAAACAAACCACCCAAAATTTATCTCTTCAAATTTGAAATGTTGAAAGTACTTTCGAGAATGACGTTCAAATTGCAATCGCTGATTGAATTTGCTTGCAAATCATGAAGAACGCTGGCAAACAGTCAAGAGTAAAATGCATCGAATGAACGAGTCACCGTTTTCGTTAACCAACCTGTCCTTTTTGATGGCATCGTTATCGCCGAGATCGTTAGTCGAGATCGTTCCCGTAACCCATGCCTTCTTAGTTGCATTCTTTCCTGAAATCATTATAAACTACTATACGTTCACCTTATAATGAAGGTGAGTCGAGACAGAGGTAGAAAGAAGCGTTGTAACACTCAGAAAGCAGAACAGTTACCATAGCCACACATCGATAAATTGACGGCAATTTGCAATACTTCAAATAGAGTTCCACCGATGTTTTATGATTAAGAAAGGCATCATTTCTTAAGATGCCTTAGTGCCAAAAATATTCGAATGAAATATGGAAAAACTGTAAGCTCTGAAGGGTTTTAAGCACGATTTCCGAATGAAGTGACATCTTTAATCGAGCTTCACATATTGTTCAAAGCATTTCTATACTTACCGATATGGTGAAGAACGGTGTCTGCTCATAAAGGTTCACGAAGCAATTGTGCAGTCGTTCTTAGTGACAACAACAGAAGTATGAAGAAGAAGAGTGAAGCAGAAAAGACACAGAAAGCACAAGGTAAGAGCTCAGCGCCAGACAGAGACGCTCGAACGTGCAATTAAGCTATTTTCAAAATCACCTGCCACATCAACGCCCTCTTTCAGCTTCTCTGTTTTTATGAGTGGAATCGTCGCGTCTAGCGGTTGCTTCATTGGCTCTTCTAAAAGTTCTTTCATAAAAACAACTCTTTGTATCCCCATCTATGCAGACTACGGAAGGTGACTTCGGCGGAGTCGCACACTTCGCTTCTCCAATATGATGTATTCGACAACACAAATACGGTGCAAAGTGAAACCAAATGAAAAAAAAAGAAAATATCACAGTCTTTCGAGTGTAGCAGCGGTTGATGATGGACGGATCGACGACTCTTACAAGCAGAGAAGGCAGCCGCTACAGTCACATATTCGAGACGGCGGCATACACTCAATCTTTATATCAGGAAAACTTCGAAGGGCATTCTTTGAAGGTGCTCTTCGTTGTTTTCAACAAATCAGTACGCACGTCGTGAACGCTATTATTGCCATATAGATAACAGTAATGAGTAACAGCTCAACTTTCCGAAACTCTTATGAGTTCAAAATCGGAACGTGAAATTATCATCGATGGAGTGGATTTTGCACAAGCTTCGAATGGAGCTGAAGCGCCTTACTGAAGCAGAAATAGCACGATATAGAGATGTTTCGGTTAATGCATATGCAACTCTGTTCGGATTCGTTGCATCAAAAGCAGAAAAACCATCTTGTCGCAAAGATGGCAAATTATGCATAGAGTATTGACTAGCTCTATCCTATTCGTTTTTTATTTCTCTTAGCACAGTTTTTCAGTCACCATTTCTCGTTCCTCATTTATGCAAACATCGTGAGAGTAGTAAATCTACCGAATGTCATTTATAATACTTATACTTTCAAGCCTGACAAATCAGCGGGTGCCAAGTGCAGTACACTATAAAAAGTGCTGCAGTAAGCATTAGTATAAATTTATAGTATCATTAGTAAATATGAAGTGCTTCCGAGAATGATGATAGAGTGTTACTTCGGCGAGAAACCAAAAATGAACACTACGCGCCTATATTCCAGAAGCTTTCTAATTAGAGTACAAAAGATTTTGAAGATATTTTCCGTATGATAAGCGTTATGTCGTGGCCATAAATACCCTTAATAAAATTGTTCAGTTCTCCTTCTCGACACCAATCTATTTCCTCTCTGACAAATTCGTAGTCACGACTCGAGAAGGTAGTCGACGGTCAGCTTCAGGAAACCGAAGAAGAAAACCGAAAGAAAAACAGCAGAAATCCGGCGCACGTATGAACCTCCTTACGATTTGTCGATGGAGTGTAAGCTCCTAGTACTGTTTTGGCTCACTCGTTTATTATCATAGGATCATTAAGTACTTGGTTGAAAGCTTAGAATACAGCAATTCGGAATAGTCCATGCCTCATTAGAGAGAATAATCCATATATCGCTATGTTTCCAGATGCAACAGCACTTTATTCTTTTGCAAATTTGAGCTTCTTTTTGCGAAAGAATCGAAAAATGGTGAAGCTGAAAGGAATTGTTCGTTGCATTTGCATTTATTTGTTTCTCTCTCATTTCAGAAATGTCGTGATCCACCCACTTCACTTCTTTCATATATTATTTCACATCTACTCAGTAGAATATGCTGCAATCTTTTGCACTCACCATTTCCGCCTTTAGCAGCCTCAACATCCTTCTTCGGTGAGGTACAGTCAACACCGCAGAGACGTTTCGCCAATGGCTGTTTGCCTTCCTTCATTGGGAATATAACGAAGAGAGCAAGCTGGATGATAGCCAGCGACATACCAATACCATTTGGAATCTTAAAAGGTGCTCATGTTATTATATCGCTTCAAACACTTTTCCTATGCCTATATAGGAGGTCAGATTTTATCTGTGGTGGGAACATTATATTTGCTATATTTACTGAAAGAGTAATACTGGAAAGTCATTTCCTTTTCAGATAATATTTCGATGATATTTCAAACCGTTGATGACCGTTCATTTTTTTTCGTCAAAAAATGTCCTAAATTCTTAATTCGTCCAACTTTTCTAGAGCCTTACGTTAGTTGTTTATCGATCTTATTCGCATGTTTTTGCCCATCTATTGTGCCCATAATCACTATGTCACCTAAACGTCTTATTTCCGGTATCGCTTTCCAAATCTAACCTCATCATTTCAGTGACAATCTCAGAGTGGTACCCATTTCGATGTGAAATTCTGCGTTAATGCTTCAATAGTTCAATAGAACACAAACAAGGAGAATTTCCTCAATTATTTGCTGCAAATTGCAGTATATCACTTCAGCAAACGATCAGATACCGTCCATTCCTTCATCAGAATTCAAAGAATTGATTTAATTGTTGTTATCTGATGTATTCAAGAATAACAACGAAAATGACATTTGTCGCTGGCAAGTATGGAAATTGGAGCGCCCCCTTCCAAAAAGACTGAAGATTGATGTTTGCTTTTCCGGTTGTTGAACCCTTTCTCATGTGTAGTCTCGATGCCTGTGCTGTCATCTATGATCACATATCAGAGTACACTCCAGTTACATAAACAAAAGTGTTAGTAAAAATAATAACATTCTTTTCACTCTGCCGTTTGCTATTTACTCACCCATTTTATAAGGGAAAAACTCGATGAGTTCAGAAAAGAAACATTTGGCAAAGCAAATATATGAAAGCGATAATGCACTTACAATTAGATAGATATCTTTAATAAGAACACCATAGAGACACCATTGGCTCGAGACTGCGAAATTAGCAATGCACAGAGGTAGAGGGAGCGTCTCACAACTTCGTTGGCGTAGCACCACCCTCTGAAATATAGTGCTTCTTTTTTTGAGAGTGTAAGGATATGAACGTTTGCAGCGGAATGTTCGAATATCAAGTTTTTTTTATGGATTGTTGTGTTCGTTACCGCTGAATGTATAACATCCACTTATAGGCTCGAATTTAGCTGAAATTAATTAAATATAATGCATCGTTTAAAAAAAATCAATGTCTGATTGAAAGCCTCATCAGAATATCTAACAGTGATGCTTTTTCGTAAAAATTTCCAATTAGAAAAACAGTGGTGCCTTCAATCATAACCAAATATTCGGCTTATTTTCTTACCAGTCCAGCAAGAGGTGCTCCAAAGTTGATGATGTTGAACGTCATACAGGCGAAACCCAACGGGTGAATAATTGAATGACCATAAATTTGAACGAGAAACGCCATAATTGAAATCATGAATACGACGGCACTAATTTCAAGAGAGATCATAAGCTGCAAGAGAATCAAATTGAAGCATAGTTGATTATATCAGCTAGCAATTTTAGTTTGTAGATAGCTTTCATCGGGCCTGGCATTAAATATTCTTCGATAGCGTACTTCTGAATAGATAAACATTAATTTTAGCTGAAATCCCCGAAAAGACTAAAATTCGTTTGTAAATAGAATAAATAATGAGGTATAAATATAATGAAGTCGAATCAGCTAAGGAACAATTACTTCAAAGGTCTCGATCAATGATATTCTTCTACGACAATTTCAGATTTATTCATTCATTAGGAATATTTTTTTTAATAAGTTGAAATGTGCTGAAAATTTACATATAATTTCTTACTTTTGGTTTCGTGAAGAAAAAGTAGAAGATAAGATATGATGCCATCAATGAAACTGCAGTGACATTGACAGTAATCATTGCGAAATCCATCTTCAATAAGCCGTATCGTAACCAATATGACGCTCTGCAATTTAGTAACGATTAAACGCAACACTCAATTCATTCGTTATTCATTCGATATTCTTCAAAATTTAATTCGTTATTTTATATCATATATAAAAGTATTCCTTTTAAATGTGTTCAAAAATATAACAGTATATTAAATGTAAAACGAACCCGAGAACTCCCATTAGAAATGGAGCTCCACTTATATCTTTCGTACTTCTGCGCTTGTAGATGTTGACGCATATTGGTCTGAAAAGAATAATTATCTCTATAATCACTTCGAAGTAGTTCAAAAATCGAGAAGCTTTAGGCACTGATAAAATGTAACTCTCGTATTAGAGCGAATCTTTTCGGTAATCTCGATTATCTCTTCCCCTTCCCCCCCCCCCCCCTCGCAATTTACCTCTCCATTATCCCTCATATTTCCATTTGATGTTTTTCATCACTGAAGTCAACAAATAGTAATATATAAGCAAATAATCACTTACATTCCACAGAAGAAAAGCGTTATCGTACTAATAGTGGCGGTGACCGATAGAACACCAAGAACGGTTATATTTTCAAGGAACATTGATGTAGATTAAACTGCAAATGAAATAAATTTATGAACGTAAATATAAATATTCTCCATTGAATCCGATCGTGAAATTTTTGATAATTATTTAATGATGATGTGACGTTATATGACGAATGCATGAAACGCGTCATCGTGAACATCGTATTCTCGATGTTAAATTCAACACAACACACATTAGTCGAGAAAATATCATCTCTTCGTTGAACAACAAAAAACAATTATCGAATTAATTTTAATGTTCCTAACGAGTTCTTATAGTGCTGCATTCCCTCTGCTTTTCATTATTGAATTAAGGCCACGAAGATATATCCGGTTATTGAATGAATAGAGTGCGAACAACTGACCTCAATGAATGATTGCACTTTTTACCTACAATAAAGAATGTTCAGTCTACACCTATTGAATAAAAATCATGCGATGACACATAAAAAAAAACAATAGGGCAGGAGAACTCTTTTATTGGTATACTAATGATTATGAGAGGGAATTTGTGATGACAATAACGAGTAGAAAAGAGAACCACTTTTACAATATATGACGATAGCTTCATCGCTTTTTATTGAAAATTTGATGCATAATATAATATGAAAGAAAAATAGCCAGATTTCCCCCTCGAGTTGGAATCTGCCTCATAAGTCACTCAAAAGTTGAAATCTGAGCGGTCTATCCCACAAAGGTTTCAAGCACGACTCTAGCCATCTTAAATATCCACTAAACGTCCATGCATTGCATCCGAATATAATTTATAGCGATTTAGATGCAACCGGTTAAATTTTTTCCACACCATAAAACTCGTTTCCTCTTCTGACATGATTAAGTGAGTTTCGCTTCCGCTTCTTAAATAGAAAGCTGACGACGTATTTGCTTAACCTGTGAACAAGCAATAGAAACCTGTGAATGCCGAATTCATCCAAAGCAAATCTGATTGAGCATCTCCGATATCGCAATATTCTTGCAACTTGATCGCTTAAGATGACATTGAGATACCCCAAAACGAAAGAGAATTGCGATAAAAATGCGTTAAATACACAACATTACACGATCCTTATAAAAACAACCAACTCTAGAGTCAATGCTCTTTATCGAAGAGTTGCATAATGTTTCGTGACTGGCATATATTTATTTTATCTATGGATTTGGAAAAGTGGTGCAGTGTAATGGGAGCCATCATAACAAGTCATTGAAACAGAATATTGCATTTTGAGAGCATCGAAACACAATTCTGCTCTCTTCAGCGATGTTACGGTTTAGCAATTGAGATTGCTATGAAATAAGATTTGTTTGCAGACCGCTGCGTATTTAAATTGAGCCTATTTATTCCGATGAGTGCTTTAGACGAAGACAACGACAGATTTTAAGTATTTGAAGCTGTGCGATGTTGAAGGCCTCATTAGAAATTTTTAAACGAACGTACTTCGATGTAGCAACTTTCTCGTCCTTTCGCAACCTTGACACATTTATTCGTGATTATTAGTAAAATGGGCATATGCAGCATGGAACATAAGCATATCATATTCTCTCATCTTGTCGAGTTTTTTCTTATAAATATTAATGATAATGACACCGATTCTTGTTTACTTGATTGGCGGAACATATTCACTTTGTTGATGGCTTGTGGAAGTTTGAGAGAAAGTCTCATTATTCACTCATATCTTTGGGAAGAGAGCAATTCTCGTTTAATAGATTAGAATCAGACTTAATTGAACTTGAAACTGTGGAATATGAGCCAAATGTGCTCATATTTTGCAATCTTATGAGAACCCCCTTAGAATGTACAACACACAGAGGAAGTTTGAATTATAAGTCGAGTCAGCATATATGACATCGGCAGACGGCAGCTGCACATGCACAGAAAGCATGATGATTACTCGATAGGCATATTGAAACAATTTGGTGCCATCATTGCGAAGTCACAAATTCGCAGCACCGAGACTGTAATGCCAGGATATAGTATACATATAACTGCGGCAACAGCTTCTGCACTTGGCTCAAAAAACAAATACGTCAAATGATCTTTAGAAATAGTGGCAGGAAAAACGATTTATGTTCGGATTCGCATGCAGTAAACATATGCACATCCTCAACGTCAGCTCATGACCAACCGGTTAGACCGGTTAAATTTCACCCAATGAATCACATTATTGGCCTCCTCGGCAGTCACGGTCAACTGCTTGACCCCATCGAGTACTTTGGAAGCTCAATCGTTTTCACAACCTCACACAGCCCATAGAAATTAATTTAGCACTGCTTCATAACCCCCAACAACGTGCCCACAACAACATAACCTCCAATATATTTTATATATTGTTTGTTGTTATTAACATCGGGTTGCGCAGAATCAGATAAAGATGTTTATACTGGCTTTCGACTCATTGAGCCATAATCATAGTGACAACCCTCAACCGTGGATAATTGCATTCAAATGACTCAAACTAGTTTAATTACCCAGGGTTGAATTACCTAAAACATACATGCATAAAGATGTGCAAGTGCACACGCTGGCATGAGTTGCTCGATATTTGCATGCCAGTAGCCCTGTATTCCGGGCATATGCGTCATGGCGCGTAAGTTTGGATGTGCAAATAAAATCAGGCCAAAACCATTAACTCAAATTATCCAAAGCTCATCGTTAGGTTATGGTCGTGGAACCGATGCAGTCGAATATGGACGGCCGGAGCAAAGAAAATAGAAACACAGATGCTTTTCTGCAAAATACAGTGGGTAGTAAAGGAAATGAAAAGAGGGTGCATTTCACTTCTTCGCAATGACATTTGCGCCGTGGGAAATTTCCGCTGACACGCATTGACGCCAACAGTTGAGTATTGTAGTGGTAGGAATATTGGAATATAATAATAAAACGCCATAGGCTAGGCAGCGCAAACATCATATGCTATCCCTTCTACCCAATATAGGGCACCTTGTTCCGAAATACTCTTTAGTTCAGAAATTTGGCTCAAAACATTTATCGTCGCGCCTTACTTCTTCGATAATGCTTGCTTATGATTCGGTGTCATAGGATTTTATTCTTCTCATCTCAAGAATATGGAGCATTCTCGTTGAAAACCATAATTTCGTCACGACCAACAATTAGGACGCGTGATTTTCAACATTCGTCGATAACAAATCACTTGCAAGGTTTGTACTTGGGAATTATTTCCTTATCAAATATGATTTGCACTCGGCTTAACCGAAGGATTCACTGCAGTTGATGGGTACAACCAACAGCCGACAACATTGTCACTTGGGAAATTATTCAGAGTGGGTTTTTTATATGAGTTGTTTAAGAGGTGCTAGTGCTGGTGTGCGATCTGAACAGACCTTTGACGTTTCGTTGCATTTAGTGGAGTGATGATGTGGATGATGGTCATCATGAAAAGATAGCGCCGAAGCACCATCGAATACTGACAACGAGATGCGTAACGTACTGCTGCCCCTAAAGATACAGAGATGAAGTTGATAAATAACATTTGCATACGGCAGCATCTTTATCGTCTGTGATGTTCCGGTAGAATCGGATAGCACTTGACATCAGTCGGATAGGAACAATCGCCGGAAGTTTCGTCGTATTAATCAAAACGTCAACTGGAACATTCTTATATATTTGTTAGTGACGTAGCGATATTCACATCGATCATGCATTGTGATTATGCATTGTGATAAAGCAAAAAAAAGAGACAAGCATATTCCATTCCTCCGCAACGACATTTGCGCCGCAGGATAGTCTTACCTCATTCGTTCGTTCACATTTACGTGGAACCGATTGCTCGCACGGTGTACAACACTCTTCCTAAGTAATTTCAAGATTGTCAAACCAAGATCAACTCAAATGAGAAAAAAGCATCAGCAAAAATAAAATCATCAATATCATTTGGGTTACATAAAGATTGTTCAGTCATAACTTCACTTCAGCATTATTGCGCGCATCAATACCCATATTGAAAACATTATTCAATTCCTTCGAATGCCATTCACCACCACTAAAAACCATTATCCACTTAACCGTTTTTGTTGTGGCATATCTTCCATTTATTTTATTTCCCATAGATGCATTTATTTCGTTATCACTTCTGCGATACATCAATGTGAACACGATAGAAAAGCATCACTAAACAAGACAAATGATTATGTCAACTCTTGACAATGCTCAACATTTCACATTAATGCTCTTTTATAACAAATTTTACTCTCGTTTAAAAGCGCCTATCTTATTCCATATTTGTTAACAAATTAAGCAGGCGATAGCTCAACCGGCATATTCTCATATATAAGAAAATAGTGAAGCTTCGATGAAGCTTTTTCTTTTAAGGTTAGCTAATCAACGAAGCTATGCAACTGTCAAAAATATTATACATCAACGTAATACATTCCTATATTTATAATGTCAATCGCCATGCAATAATACATTTACGTGGTTGCAAACGATTTTCTCTTTATTTTATTATTACTCAAACAATTCGATAATCAAACGTTTCATCATAAAGGATTGAGCGAAGAAGAAAATTTCAGCATTCCTCCAAGAATAAATATGAGCAAATATTTGAAATTCAACCTCAATTATGTGATTCTGAGGTATTGTGAATTGCTTCGGTGGGCNGTGAATTGCTTCGATGGGCAATAACGCAAATATTGACATTGATATTATCATATCTTAACAGTGATAAAGTGCCCTACTCACCACTGCAATAAAATAACACAAATTCGCATCAATGAAAAGTGCAATATCGCCCAAAGTTCGAACACTTGAAAACAAGTTTCTTCAATGACACTTCTCGTTGAATCTTAGCAAGAAAAAACTCTGTTGACTTTTTTTCAGCAAATTCCTACACTCACGATATTGCTATCAATTCTTGCAGACATGGGTATTATGATATTCCTCTAAAAAAGTTGAGCCATCGACTGATGCTGCAATGCAAAATAGAGCTAGGCATCATTGTCGTTAGTGATCTATACACTGACACCCTCGTAGAGCATTACTCTATCGCTCATATCGGCAAATTAGGTTTCCCACAACTCGGATGGCAAATGCGCAGCTATAAAAACTTTGTCTCTTGTGACAAAAGCAGTCGGATAATCAGATGAATTTGTACATCCCCGAAATGCCCGTTTTTTTCCCTTCAGTTTGCAAAACCATCTTTTCTTTCTAAGCACATAATATTCACAAGTTTTTCTCTTTCTCGCAACAACTCTAATGCCCATCCGTTGCCATCGGAAATAAACTGAAACCACAAATAGAAGTGAATCGAGCTCGTACAATGAGCTCATACAATGCACCTCACGACTATCCTAACGTAGTACGAAATCTATTGCTCTAGAATGAGTCTTCTCAATATGTAGCAAACGTTTCAACTCTCTATGCACTTAGTATTACTTTCTGCATAAGCTATATGCACGCGACAACTCACATTAAACGAAGAATCGAAACTTCGCAGCCATTGCAAATTATATCAAATCTGCTGCATTCGCATCTTATAAACTCTTTCAGTATGGCAAAAGTAGACATTGAAATTGTTGTTTATTGTTGTTGGGAAGGAGTGAATGCGACTAAACGACTCACTAAAAGTCTTTTCGTATTCATGACCGACTGGCAAATAAATTCAACAATCGTTGCTATTGCTGATAAAAATTCGAGGCAATATGCGATGAATTTGTTCATTTTCTATTGTTTGAATTGATCTTTTTCTAACAGAACTTCCTCCATTTGGGGTATTTAACTTTCATACATCTATAAAAAAAGAACACCTGAAAAGTCATCAAAGAGTATTGCCATTTAGTAGTTCAATTGAAAATGAAAATAAGAAGTGCATTTCGCATTAACAAATCATTCAATCATCGCTGAAAAGCGAACAAATATCCTCTTAATTTTATGTCCGAATTTATATCTCTCCTCTTTGTTATTGCGGTAAACGACAAATTTTTCCACTCGTAAAGTGTTACGTATGTGATTCGATTCGTTTCTTGCCGATCTTTCATAATCGACCTCATTATTCACATCGCTTCAAGTCTCCTATTTGAACACCTCACCGATGACGTCATGCGCCAGACATTTGAGGAACGCGATTGCGCCATTATATTTGCCTCGTCAACCTCAAGTCGACCGACTACACTCATGTGAATGATAAAGTTTTGCACACCATATAGCAAGAGTAATCCAGATAGAAGGCGTTGTTGTATTAACTTGTGGTGCAGCACTAGGTGCATCTTCTAAGACGCGAAATAAAGTCCTCGATGCTCGACCCGCTGTGGGCACTCTAATTCCCGAAAACCGTCTCAGGCGATGCCATCAAATAGTTTCGTCAGTACTGTTATTTGACATCCGGAACATCACCGATATGAAATGTTGTGGAGATGTGGCCAATGGGATCGGCACAACATATGATATGTTTCGGCGTTTCTTGCGATATGCGAAGATGTAAGCAGAAGTGCAATTGCGTGCGAACTTTGCTCTGAGGAGCTCCTACATGCGACCTCGTGATATCACAAGTTCGGCGCACTCTCGGTAACCTCTCCCAGTGAGTTGGCTGAGGTAGGAATCCAAGGTCGACAGGTAAAGAGAACAGCTTTATGAGGTGCCAACCAGACTCAGATTACTAGCTGGCACCGTACGAGCTAGCGACAGCATGCTCTCTGAATCCGTGTCATTCACCAAGTAGCAGGTAAGAGGAAGATATATAAGTCAGAAGCGCATGCACTACAACGAGCTTCAGGACCGGCAAATGGGTAATGGGTCGATGGAATAAAGACAAATGTGGTTAATTGTGCTTATTAAGCGCATACGCATGATAATTGACAACGTTGATTAAGACATGCTAATGTGAACTCTGCAATATCACGTTTCCCTTCACAAAGGTTTACTCCTCACATGAGGTTTACCCCCCACAGTAATACAAGAAGAGGCCGAAGATAAGCTAATACTACAGAACGATGAACATTATGAACCGCACCTCACAACAACTATTCAATAATGACGACAATTATGAATAGGGCGTGTCTCCTTTATCTTGCGGATTAGTGGGCTATGACCCTTCGCGCATTACTGACTCTGACTAGCACCTCATAGCAATCGCAAGGCTGAACAATATGCTTAGCTAACGAGCAGTCTATTGGCATATAAACATGTTACAGAGGTGGGGGATTGGGTGGGGGCAGAGGAGGCATTTTACAGCATAAGTGCAGTCATGGAGATAGTATCGTCTTTCGCCTGCATAGCATTCATGGAATGTAAGATACTTAATACAATGCAATAGATGACCTTTTTGAAACGGCGGTCACCGACTCAGCCAAACTCAAGTTTTCTAAGCAAGGTCATCATTATTTCTTCTCGTATGAAAGAAACATAGACAAATGTGCTCTAGTTTGTCGATGAAGATTAAGTTCAAAGAACAAGATTCGGATGGTCGGTTAGTAAATCGCGTTTGGACCGCTTGAGGTATACGGGAATTGTCTGCACAAAGTTGCAGCCATACTAGCAATTTCCCACTCTTCAACATTGAAATTAATTTTGCAAACGGTATAGCATGCGGTTTTATTGCGATCATAGAAATTCTTTTTTTGTTGTGCGCAATTCATCCCATAAGTTTACCTGCAACATATGTTAGGCTAGTACAGCGGGAATCTGGTATCCCTGACTCAAAACCTTCTCGATAGCAATAGCTTCTCTCCATAAGGTGGCGATAATCATCTTGCGAAAACGACCACGGAAGAGGAAAATCGATGAAGTAGCCAGAAATTATGCAAGTCCCTTATATGCCCTTCAACGCTGCATGACTGGAGCAGAGGTTATGGTGACGACTAAGATGCTAACCTCCGAAAAGAAAAATAGAGGAATTATTCACGACCACTCAAAGGTGTCGATGAAAGAAATCAGTAGGTTGCACCTCAAAAAAGTGTGAGCATTGTTAGTAGTCATCTTAAGTGTCCAACAGAATGCTCACTAAAAACCCAAAATCATTACTGACATTCATTCCAAATTTCGATCTTTCCAACATAACAACCATTTCAATATGACGCTTCTATTGATGCATTTCATGAATTACGCAAAATAGGAAGTCCTTCTAAGACATCTTGATTCCGCTCTCTCCTCCTCCTCCCTTTCCTCTCCCCTCCAAGAACTTCAAACGATAAAGAAATAGTTCAACTGTTGGAGGTAATCATTGGAAAATGAATAATGCCATAGTGCATTTGCTTATTGCGAGTAAAAAAGATCAAAACTTTCACACCAACGGATATCTCAAAGAGCGCAACGATGGACAATTTTTTGATATCCCTCCAAAGAAGCCTTAACGGCCACTTCCACGCTTCGTTAATACACAACGATAGAGAAGCGTAATATTCGATGTCTGTTAAAATGGCGAATAAAACATAACAATGCCAATAATAACGTGTTAGATAGCACATTGTGAAATCTTTGGTAGCGATCCGTCCCTAATGAGTATTGTACATGGGTGGGTAAATAAACGAGAAGAAGGAAAGTTGCAAGCTTGTGAAGGAATGAAGAGTACAAGAAAAGAACGAACGATGATATTAGATCGTCCTGCATGGCCTCTATCCTTTATGAATTTATGAGCGATGGCAAATGAACGGTAAGCTGCAGAATGAAGTTTTCGACGTAGAGGTTGAGGTTTTATAGAGAAACAGCCATCAACTTTTCCGTTCTGTTGATCTTGACGCTGCAAAAATGTGAAGTGGGCGGTCCTCAAGACGCTCCTAGTTTCGTCATCGCAACCTTATCGTTTATGACATCACTTCCTGTCTATTGAAAAATGCTTTCCAAACTTCTCAATAGCGCATTAAGCTTTTCATCGCTTCGCAAAAGAATTTGTAAGCACATCCTCTCTAACCTCAGTCTCTATGTCGAACCCCTGGCACCTCAACTATCATCCCAAAAATTAAAGGTGTAAGCACCTGAAGAAGAAGAAGTGCAAGTAACTGTGCAATGATTGATTGGCCTAAGCAACGCATCGTCGACGAATAACTAGTGCAATAGGCGCAGAAACGACGGCTTTTCAAGACGCTTCACCGTTCACTTGCGGTGAGGTGAGTATCACTGCAAAAAACTAAGAGGTGCAGTGGGCGGCGTCGTGTGCTTTCACAAAAACGAAGTTGCGTCCGTATAGACGTCAAGACGAACACATCAACGTTATTCGAAATTCCTTCGTCACTAGAGGATACTGCTGGTTGCCACATTTGACTATGAATTCGATTATACATCGCACTCATTTCATATGCACTTAGCATATCAGTTGGCGCAATGACCCTCGCAAAATACCATCTGAGTTAAGTAAATATGATTGATGATCGATGCTACATAGACACTCTATCACTTTGAGCAAAAAACGCTGCCTTATCAATCTTTCAACGAATCTTTAGGGAAAAGGAAATGTTTTGTCGAATACATTGAAAATCACGCTACAGTGACAGCACAGTTTTTTACACTTGAAACATTTAGGAATGATTCGTTTGTCTATGCTTATGATGGATAACATGATTTATTGAGAGGGAATTACTTTGTTCTTAAGCGTTCAAATAGTAACAGAAACAAAACTGACTGAGAATAGAAAACCAGATGAAATATTCGGTCATGAGAATTAATAGCACAGCTCAGTTGCAAAAATCATTTTACAAACTTTCCGACAAATTTGCAATATTGAGAGCTTCATTGCTTTAAAAAAAATTGTCATGCTTGTCACTTTATTGCACGAGAATTTTTTCAAATCCTTTTGAAGTGGGCAAAACTAGTCGAAAGTGCTACGCAAATAATCGCTACAGATCGGTAAGCATTTTTTTCGTTTTTGTAATTTTTCTGACTGTCTCATCAAAAAAAAAAAAATTGTTTCGTGCTGAAACAATCAAGCCACCGATCATCATAGCTGTTATTAGTTGGCAGATGGTCGCCACTCTGAATATTACTCTAATTACTCATTGCTGAATCAACATGCTGATTATGAATATGAGAGAAATATGCTTCCGATAATATATTGATACTGTGCCCAACGAATTCATTATGTATCATCATCATTCGGCGTGCATTTATATATTTGACGAAACTAAAATGAAAGTCACGCAAAGAGGAAAACGATTTCGTTGCACATAGATATCTATATCAGTCGATTGCACCTTGCTGCTGAATTGTTTCATGAAATTGTTCACTTCGTAAACAAATAAACATACAAAGATATAATCATAAATACTTATAAGCTTATAAACAAGAAGAAGCAGCGAAGTACTCATAAACTCATAGTTACTCAATCTGTTGCGCAGACTTCACATAAGCAATGTCCCAAATATATGTATCACTAGTCAACATCACGTATCATTAAATCTGCGGAAAGATTTCTGAGTCTTCTTTTAAACGAGGCAACGATTGAGTCGCATAAAATTTCGGAAGGAAGAGAATTTCATAAGTTGATAACTGCGTTCGTTTCGGTCGCATGAAAGGTATTTTGGCTTTGAGCAGCATCGAATAATTCTCCAAATTTTTAACTCAATTTTGCCGTTTTATGAACTATCCGAGTTGAATAACTTTGAAGTATTTATTTATCGGATGAATTGCTAACGAGTATGATTTAGATATTTGTCAATATTATTCAATTTCCCATCAATATTTGTGATTTTCAATTTTTGAAATTAGTGCACTGAAAACTTCACGAACATTTTCAATAATTATCTCTTTCATTGCGATTCTTAGAGAAATTAAAAAGGGTTTCGAATGAATTCTTTTTGCGGAGATAATTTTTTAAACAAACATTGAGTACGATCGATTGTGGAAACGCGTCAATAATATGCAAATATTTCTTCACTTGAAACTATTAGTGACAGGTATTTTAAGACGAACAAAACCAATACGAATGTCTTCCCTTCCTTTTTCTGCATTTTTTGCTTCAAACTTTCAAATGCACTACATCTAATTGTCTTAAATGATGCATTNCTAAATGATGCATTACAATAAAATTTCGAGCATCTACCGATCTAGTTATCGTCTAGTGTTGAAGTCTCCGAATAGCGACCATTTACCGACGAAGTCAATTGTGCAATGAAAGAATGTCTGGTTGAACTTTACCATATGCCATTGGTGAATGTTTTTTTTTTCTTTCAGTGGGATATTTTCCGATTATGAGAAACAGCCATTATATATATTGCTTACAAATTTCGCTTCGAAAATGCTATGAAGTTTTATCGAATTTGAGGAAAATTTTTGAAGAGCTCTCATCACAATAATATATTTTTTTAAATTAAACTACTCAGACAGTAGAATATCCTTCACTTAACGTAAATTATTACTGAATTTGATTGTGTTTCATAACGACACTCTTAAAATTGAGTTGAATTATTTGAGTTGATATGCAAACTGAATTAATACAACACAAATGGGACTCTTAATTTTGTTATTTGGAGAAAGCAGTAATGACTGCAACGATGTAATTGTTGTTAATTTGTTCGTAATATTGTTATCATTCGATAATAACTCGATATTGACAATATCAAAACACATCAACGCCATGCATTTTCACATCAAATGAAACGAAATAAGAAGTTTCTTGAAGGTGTGCACTTCCTTTCCAAAGTTATTACAATGTTTGAGAGTATGATTGATGTTCGCACACTACTGCAACTAATACTTCCACATCAATGCAAATATACCTAGCACCATAAATTCACTTCACAATTTTTGCCTTTTTAGCGCAATGCTCAGTAAATATCAACCTGAAAGGACAGGTACCATCATTTATATTACCTTTATAACAGACTGTCTTCTAAGTGTGCCACATGTAATATGCGGAACTTTTACTCGTATAAGCTCATAAATAACTACTTTGTTGTTGGGGAGGAGGGGAGAGGAGGGGGGGAGGAAAGTGGAAGAGGAAAGAATGGATGAGAGAACGACGAAATGGAACTGCTATAATCGGACATCTAAAGGATACAGACGGACATCATTGACAACTGAACAGGAAATTAATATCGACATGGCACACATCCGATGCAAAGTTTTCCCCGAAAGCGACTAAACTGAAATATCGTATTTGTTTGTCGCTCATTGAATTCTGCTGCAATTTCCTTTCAAATAAGGGGAATTAATTTATGAACGCATCAACAGCATATGGGAATGAATACATTATAGATGACAAGAGACATTTTCTACGAATAAACCGATCGCTTGCTGCAGCAATCACAGAGCAGTGAAGCAGTATAAAATAAGTTTCCATTCGAAGATATCTGATTGGTCGGTTGTACGAACGGAAGTTTGCTTCCACAAATATTTGATTGGTCGTTTGCAGGAAATGGTACAACTATTGGGCCATATTTGAGCCCTTATAGAACAATTATGCTATCATTGTGGCAGAAAAGATAACTTGCGGTGAGAAAATTTTTCTCGAGATTTTCTATTGCAAGCACCCTAAAGAAATTGCTATGAATTAAATAGAATATGCGACACCTACTCTCCTTGTTTACGATGGCCTCAATTTACTTGACATTCAAGATTTTATCCATTATTTATCGGAGAAATTGATGCCTAAATATGCCATATTTTCATNCAGGAATTGATGCCTAAATATGCCATAATTTCATGTACGATAAGTCAATATCATCCCTTTTTGTTATCGGCTGTTCCACAAAAGAACGATGAGTTCAGATATGAGAGGGAATCGGCTTAGTTCATCAGTGGCGATCACTGACCGTGTCCACTTTATTTCACTATAGTGCTTCTGTACGCGCAAGCTGAGATTTGTGTATTTTCAGAAAGACTCAATTCTTGGTTGATTTGCTTACTTGTCAGTTTACTCATTTATGCGCATATTGCACTACCACATAGGATTTCTCCGGACATTTGCGCTAATTACATTCACATTTGGGAGATATTCAATCATCAGGGATGAATAAAGTTCAATTTACAACTGAAGAGAATAAGTGAGAGGCGGAAATGAGCTCAGAAAGCTACATATCTATGAATGCTTAGCATTATCTTCTTTGTGATCATCCTTTATACACAATCAAACAGTTGGCACATAGAAAAAATTATATGACCGCACGTTTACGTCTAAATAATCTCTACTTTTTAGCAGTAAAATCATCGACTTTCAACAAAATTGTGGGCGAATTGTTCGTAGACTTGTCAAAAATAATACCACTCATCTTTCATTAACGTTTTGTGAGAATGGAATTCAGGAATGAGAAAGAAAAGCTGTTTACACTCGCTTAGTGAAAGCAGCTTGTTGAGCATTGCAATCGGCACGTTAGCACACACAAAAAAAAAGAAGCATAACGCTCGTCTTTGAGATTGCAGTAATAAAAGTTATGCGTTTTTGTTTATTAGTTAAGCGAGAGCCCTAAAATCGAACATCCTACAAATTTAGCCCCAAGTGAGCGTAAAGTATTCTCATCGCTAATGGCTCCACATTTCTAGAACACACAATTCATATTGTCATTAATGCTTCAATTTATAGCAGCGATAGAAAGTGGCATTTTTCAGCTGTATTCCACCAACTTTTTTATAGTTATTTCTTAAATGGTCTCAACTAACAATTATCTTCGTATGTTATCATTCAATAAGGAAGATAAATTTTCTTCGGCGCTCTCTTCCTCTTTTAAGGTAAAATCGCATAAATAACAATAATTCATGAAGTTTTCGCAGTTGAATCTAAACTAGTACATTGTTTCCGTTACACTTAACGACACAAAACTATCCAAAAAAGACAAAAGCAACAGACGACATTACGCATATGGAATTACATTCTTCTCTATCGTATAGTCGATTAAGAGCAATCTAACAGTCTTCCGACACCCTCAAAGCGATGGGTTCGTTGCTGACGCTTCTCTTTAGTTGTTTTTTCACCGAAATCTTCACTTTTTTATTCACGAAGTAAGAGTTGACATTGGCACTCTCTACGTCAACCATTATTCAACTCCACTAGACATCTTTCATAAGATGGCGCATTACACTGACGATAGCTAACATTGCTTTGTCATATAAAAAATGCTGCATGTAAAAATAGTATAGTGCCGTGAATATTCTCCACGAAAAAAAGGTTTCCCCTTTCTCTGCCTCTCTCTTTTACTCCCGTCCTTTCCTCTTCCCCTCTCTCTCTTCGATGCAGTAGTGATCACCCTCAAGCATATGAAAAGTATTGAGGATATACCATCCAAACTTATAAATGCTTGCAAGGATGTTGTTTGAACGGCTCTCATTCTCCAAGCAATGAATTGATTTTTCCATAACCATAAAAGATCAGTGAACACTCCTCAAGGGAATCAACACATAACGCATAGGGCCACTGTTCGTATGCATGATGAATGCAAATAATAGTGGAAGGGGAAACACGAAGATTTATTTGATCAACGGCTGCAGATATGCAAACAAAATAAATATATAGCACAATATCAATCAAAAATAACCCATGAAGCCAGATTGAATACTCATTGAAAGTAAACGCTCTTGTTGAGAAGAAAAAAAGCGTTAAAAAAACGTGTGAAATTTGATTATTTGAAAACGAGTTTTGTAAAAAAGAAGAGTTCTCTTTTCTCTTAATTTCTCTTTTCGAGATTACAATAAACAAAAAGTTTCGCTTAATAATTAATATAAGCAAAAAAATCGCTAAACAATAGAAAATTTTGCACAAAGAAATCAT
>JAARMF010001825.1:5188-24747 GCA_022844705.1 Toxascaris leonina
TATATATATATATATATATATATATGGTTGGCTATTCTAGAGGCGTTTCACAGCTTAAGCGCCAGTGATACGAACGGCTCGCCAGGTTTGTCTATCATCGACTCAAAAGTGCTCTTAATAAGTGCTGCGATACTGCTTATTGTTCCTGCTGCAATGGCTAATTCCCAGGGTTTTTTGTTGTCGCCAGGTAGCAGTCGTTGAATATATGGAGTACTGAGCTCGTTGCAACTAAATTCTTGAACAGCAGATTTAGTACTTTACATGAAGCAAACTGTGACACTGCACAAAATGCAAAATTATGGAGAAGTCATTTTTGAGCGATATTAACGGATCTTCTTTCATCGATATTTCGCTATGACTGCTTAACCGATCTATTCGATAGAGCTGCGATTAAAAGATAGCCCTGCTCCTCTTTAACCCACTGGTCCCGCATGCTTCGAACAGCCAATATTGATCTCTACAGGCCTCATTTTTATGACCTAAAATCCGGCTTCCAATCGATGTTTGAATATAGGAATCTAGTCGCTCGCGCAAAGGAACTGGTGTCAACTGAAATTGTTAGATGCTGCTAACGAAAGCTGCCGAACTCGGCTGATTCATTTCCACAGGCTGTGGAGTTATTTGCATTAACTTTGCCCAGCTTTACAAATCAGCCATTGTGCAACCTCACGAATAGATGTCAACACAAAAACAAGCCAATTAAGCATTCAAAGATTTCGATGTTGATCGTATAGTACAGCTATTTATCAACGAATTTTGCCTATCGTCACTGAGGGAATGCATCGTGTGCGCGCCATCCTCGTAAACTTCAAGGAAGACGCAAATAGGACGACTTCTAAGTACTTAAGTAAGTTCCTCTCTTACTTCTGGGCCATACGATATGATCATTTATCCGACCTTCACCAAAACGTTGTCATTCGATGTAAATACGCTTCGAAATTAGTGGCAGTCACAACGGCGCTCTTGTACAAAATGCGTGAAAACACCTGACATATCTAGAATTAGGTATAACATAGTAGAGCTATACCTGCGAAATTGTTGCGTCACCATACCGTATTGTGCACAAGACTCTTGCAATCTTCCAACTACGCAACATTTTTGGATCATCATATTTACATTGCTGAGCTTATGGTCGATGTCGACAAATGAAATCGGTGACGAATATCAAAGATACAAAGATACAAAGACAGCTGTAGATTCATCGATTCCCGTATCGATGCAGCTGACAGCCACACACGGCTGTTGTGATCAGATTTTTGGAACGTCTGGTGGTCAGCGTTCTGGTGAACCGCTGGGATCTTTGACGAACAGCATAGGCATATTTTACATGTCTTCAAGGCTTAGTGAACCAAACAAAAGACAACGCACTATCACGGATACTTTCCCTGAGGCGGTGAATATTGTTAGAGCGCTTTTTATACTGCAAACAAAACCTATAATGCAGTGGAAAAACAAGGGATGTTGTCACGCCTATCTATGGATGTCTATCATTCTAATTTATTTCTATGCACCACCACTTATATATTATTGCAAGTTCTATTCCAACATGAAGCCGTAAATGCTTCATGCAGCAAATTATTCCTGGAAATGGATATGAATATAGGACTGTTCTGCTATATTGCAAAAGGAAGTGTGTTATAATATCTGTCCGTCTTGCTGTATTTTCGCATCATTAATAGCCCTAACATGCACCTATCGTTTATGCAATCTTCGCAGAAAGGTTTTCATGCAGGTTTTGGTATAATTGGCTGTTTGCTTGTAGCTCAGTGGATACAACGTCTTATCACTACACTGTTTATTCTTAGCGTTTACTTGATAAGCTTTTATAAAGTACCCTTAGGGTTCAATATATGCGCAAACGGTATTTTCTGGCTACACCGAACGATGGACAGCAGACTATAACCTTGATGCCTCACGATCGCAGAACCGTTAGGGAAGATGAAACGTGTATCTCTGAGTGCCTTGTTACGAAGTGGACTCAACGAAAAGAGGCATATGTAAGAAATCAAGAGTAACTGTGCAAGTTCTTGCAATCGTTCAACAACACTCAGGAACCTCACGACGACAAATTTATTGCTGAAGGAAGAATGTTTGCAATCTGGAATAAGCTTGCAGTGTGAAACGATTTTATTGGCGTAACGTCTTGACTGAAAGGGCCTATAAAATCTTCGATGCCAAATGGATAATTTTTCGCTCGTCCAAAGATGCCTGAAATTAATTTATGCGAGACAAATGGTTCGATCATGAATGTTTCGATGAGAGACAAAAATCTGTTAGGTGAAAGGAGCGAAATGAAACAAAATTTTCGAAGCCAAAGCCAAGGCGAACGTAGCAAACGGTATAAGCTCCGAAGATAATGATGTAAATAAACAGAGATTGTCGAAATTTTGGTGATGAGGCGAATAAAGCTAAGCAAATTTTGTGAAAGGCGAATAGAGGAAATCGGAAGTGTCCAAGTTGAAGGAATCAGAAAGAGACGAAAGACGCTGTAATTTTTGAAAACAAGGTGAACAAATGGAACTCAAAGCTTTTCTCAGTAATTCGAGGAAGACTAGACAAGTTCTTTTCGGCGAATGAAATGAGCAGAAGCTTTTCATAGAAGAAATAACTGAAGCGCACCAAAACCTTCTAAAAGTAGATCCAATGAGTGGAGCTTTTAGTTGATGTGGATCGTTTGCTGAGTCGGTGACTAGTAAAGTATAGATCCTTGAGCTCACCGTTTTATTGGCGGTTGCGGCAAAAGCCCTGGAGAGCTTTTCCTGCTCCCTGCCCTCCCCCTCGCCGTCGGCATTCCTTTCCTGGGTAATCTTAGATTCCTGGGAATCCGTTTGAACACAACCCGTGAGAACTGTGTCAGCTTGTTTCCTATTGCTTTCTTGTTTCCTCGTAACTTTTAGATGGCTTGGCACGTGCATATTCTGGAGAATTCGCATAATCGACCTCACTTTTGTGAATCTTGTTATCCTATACTTGTTTTCTTATTAAATGCCGTTAAAGAAAACATTTTTTCCCGTTTCGATCGAAACGCATCGATAAGTCCTGCTCAGTATGGATTTTCGCCTAGAAAGTCCACGCTCTCGCATTTGATATCTTGTATGTGTACAAATATGTATTCCGTCGTTTCACTAATTCTACTCCATTTATAAAGCTTCTTCGTGCACTTCGAAATAGATGAACTTATTCTTGTCATATTATCCCAATATTCTTCTGACTTTATTGTTCACACTAGTCTATAGATCGATTATAACTCTTTCAACGTTTTCTATATTAAAGCTCATATCGTAATTACTTTATAAATATCCCTCAGTGGAAAAGCGGCTATAAACTGAGAAGGCATGAATCTTGGTAGATGGATAGGCAGAGCTCATCGTTATGCGCTTCGCATAGATACGAGAAAAAAGATCTAACGAAGTGATGAGCGCTTCTTTATCCTACTAAGGTGATGACTAATTTATCCTTTAAATGACCATTAAAAACTCCCCAATGACCATTAAAGATAACCATTAAAAGCTCCGCAAAATTATTCGTTGTGGAAAGAGGTCTCTACCATTCTCATATCGTGAGGAAGTAAATTTCTATCAGATAATTCAGCTTTTGATTATGAAGTGATTCTGATGCCATAGAGATATTTTCGATAAGAATATTTGTGATATGCAGAATAGCGATCACATCTTGCAGAAAACGATACGCTGAAATCTTGACGCTCAAGTATAAGTATCTTAGCAGAGGTATTACAACGTCTTAATATCTAAGCGCCGGCTTCTTGAGAAAGCCTCATTAATTTGCAAATGTTTGTAATAGTAGGAAGAATATTTTTCGAATCTGTTGGGCAAGGAGCGATGCTTCATCGTACCCATCTCCCCTCCCCCTCCTCCCCCCCCCGTCCCCTCACCCACGATCCTTTTCTCATGTCCAATACATAACAGGCGTCTCTCACTGTTTGGAAGGGAGAACAAAGTCGTATACGCACCTCAATCTCAATTAAATTTGGCGTAAAAATGCAGTGAGTGAGAATGACATTACCCACAGCTTCAACACTCATCAAATTTTTCAGANCGTAAAAATGCAATGAGTGAGAATGACATTACCCACAACTTCAACACTCATCAAATTTTTCAGATCAAGAATGAAACAACAATCAGCTCCATTTCGACCCTTCATAAATCATGAATTTTCAGTACGTTTAACACAATTCTATAGAGATCATCATCAACTTATTTTTATTCCATAAATTGTTTCAGCAATTTCGAATGTGGGATGCAATCGATGAAAAATTGAAACCAACTATTGCCTCATATTAATGCAATAAATCTATATCGAAATTGTTTAGCACCTTATTGTAAAATAGCCTCTATATTGCAGTGTATCTTGCCAAGTGGTGGTAATGCTAACGTATCTGTTATGAGGCATAATTGAAACATCTTTAGTTAAGCTAAGAATATTAAGCCACCTAAATGCAATAAATGAATTTCCGGCGTCTAATATTTTTCATCCGTTGATACGTTTGCCGAAATGCAACGTCATTGTAGATTCGAAAGCATTTCTATAGATGATCAACGTTGTTTAATGAGGCAAATTTTAGCGTAGCTAGATGACTTTAATGATAACTCTCAATTATTGCATGTTGATATGCTGAATATTTTGAATATTATCGTTATCAGCTTATCAGTTTTTGGCGACTACAAATGCTCACAACAAATCAATCGGTTTAGATATCCTCTCAGAAAGCAACAACAAATGAGGATCTCATCAATGCGCAAAGTCTATATTTCTTGATGAATTTGAAATGTCAACTCTAATTAACATCAGAAATTGCTTCCATATGAAGACATACAAAAGGTACAAAGGCAGCTGTAATTTCATCGATTCCCTTATCGATGCAGCTGACAACCGTGCCTACACATGGCTCTTGTGACCGGATTTTCGGAACGCTTGATGGTCAGCCTCCTGGCAATCCTTTGGAAAATCAGTCGGGAACCGAACTCCGGGTCTCTTCGCTCAATAGGTGAAGGTTCTATCGCTCAGCTACCGATTCCTAATGAAGATTAGCAAAAAAATAGAGATACTGGCATTACAATAGGCATGAAAATATTCACAAGGAAGCACTTTTAATGATATATCATTAGGTAAGCAAGTGTATATTCCTGACGATTAACATGAACATTTCGCCTCCATTTAGACTTTATAGGCACTTAAGCGTCATATGTGAGGGACACTTATCTATTTGCTCTCCGTTAGAAACATCCCATTCGTTGCTCGATCAACTAAATACGCTTCTTCTCCAATGTCGCTATGACTTGAAGTTTAAAATTCATTCCCTCGTCGTTGAAAGGCTATTACGATTGTCGAATTCGTCTAAATTTAATGCTTCACGAAACAGCACTAAATTTCAGCTTCCGCTTCATCAGCTTTGATTTCGAGTTATCGAAATTGAATGGAATTGAGCCAACTCAATACGCGAATAGCTTTATCGAAATGCATATGTGAATAGCCAACTTAACTCTATTCCACTTCTAGATGAGTGCACAAATAAGCGCTCCATTGTGATAGCGATGATGAGTATCACTTGTTCGACTCGGCTAGATTTGCATTTTCGAAATCACAATCAGGAACGAATTAAAAATTATTCACTGCTAGAATATTTTGTGAATTTCGGATCTATAACGATGAAACGAAGCATAATCAAACACTACACGTTGGACTTCTTGCTGGAGAATGTAAGGTGGCAATTTTATGCGATCTGTTCGTTTAGCCATCAACAAAACATCCACGATTGTAGCAAATATGTAAATATTTAGGGCTTTAGTAAATGTACAGATGTGATCTAGCTGCTGATCTCCAGTTGAAGACGATAAGCGATAAGTGATACATATGAATGAAATTCGACCGTGTCACAAATTGCAAGCTAAAGCATTCGAAAATAAACGAAGCTCAGAAATTATTCGAAAAGACAGCTAATGAATTTATGGAAAATTCACTTGTCAGTTCGACGGTGATCATGTGAGAGGAAAAATGAGTGAGAGTAGCCAAATTTTATGAGATGGCCAAAAATGATTGGCCAAATTTTGACCACCAACGGAGGCTATGACCATTTTTGTCAAAAACACGCTTCATATGAAACAGACAAAACTGGATGGATAAATGATTGAAATGGTCGATGGAAATAAGTTTTTGCCTTGTGACAGTTTGATGAATCTCGCTCGACACAATGCTTGATGTTGATAGCGTTGTGTTTTGCTGCTTAATCGAACGACTATGTGCCCTTTTCATATTCTCGTAATGTGCTATTGAAATAATAGTAAAATAGAAGCAATAATAATAATATCAGTAGAAAGAATAATAGAAGTAATAATATTAATAATAATAATAATAATAATAATAATAATAATAATAATAATAATAATAATAATAATAATAATAATAATAATAATAATAATAATAATAATAATAATAATAATAATAATAATAATAATAATAATAATAATAATAATAATAATAATAATAATAATAATAATAATAATAATAATAATAATAATAATAATAATAATAATAATAATAATAATAATAATAATAATAATAATAATAATAATAATAATAATAATAATAATAATAATAATAATAATAATAATAATAATAATAATAATAATAATAATAATAATAATAATAATAATAATAATAATAATAATAATAATAATAATAATAATAATAATAATAATAATAATAATAATAATAATAATAATAATAATAATAATAATAATAATAATAATAATAATAATAATAATAATAATAATAATAATAATAATAATAATAATAATAATAATAATAATAATAATAATAATAATAATAATAATAATAATAATAATAATAATAATAATANATTATGATAATATTAATATCAATGTTGATGATGAAAACAAAAATGGAAGCGGTAATAATAATAGCAATAAACATCTTAATTTTTCTGATTAATCTACGAATTGAGCAATGAGATTTTCACATGAATTAGACTATAGACTTCGACGTCGCTTTCTTTCGGAGAATTTTTTTTGCCCGAAAATTTGACAGCACTATCGCCGATCTTATCAACGATTCTCCTTTCGTTTTTCGTATTCCGCAGATATTATGAAACATCAATTGACCAATGATTTTACCTGCTTTTTGACCAGTGACCAATGACCACTTACTTGATCCAATGATTTTACCTGTTTCAAGTACATGGCGCAACTTCCGGTCCGCAACCAGAAGTATTATTCATTTGTTGCAATTATAGTCAAATGTGTAGACTTCCATACATTGAGGATGTGAAGTGGAGAATTTATAAGGTGATAAAGAAAAGCTTCATAATTGGAAAAAGCTTCAAAATGCTTCGCATTGCAAAAGCCATTCTCGCGTGCAATGAAATGGGAGAGAAACGCTATTTCCGATAGCATTATCTATAATTGTACCGTTTATCTACTCTAGAGTACAGCTGTTCTCTTGACTTCTCATACGAGAGAGCCTTGCTGGAGGTGATCCTGAAAGTTGTGGCCGAGAAGTGATGTCGCGCTAGAGATTTAGTTTTGCCAGTACGTCAAGCTGTTCATGTTGAGTAAGCGATTTAGTGATGCGTTTTTTTTTGCATTTATTTATTCGATTGCTTAGTTTCATCGTTATGATGATGATTCGTTACGATTATTGAGAGTAGCTTCCATTGCGCTGACCTGGGCCCTATTTTTGCGTTTAATCGTCTCACGGTTAAGTCTCGACTCTCCACTCGCTATTCTCGACTCCTGCTACATCGCGATACGACCATATAGGAGAAGTTAAAGAATAGGTCTATGCGAGCGTATTTTAGCGCTTCTATGCATTAAGACATTTGCATNGCTTCATTAACGTATTTGTTCATGAGGCGTTTTTTAAAAAATTATTTTCGTATTGTTGCAAAATTGCATCGCGATGACGTCATATCTTTCATATCTTATGTCTTTCTGTGTATTTCAGTTAATATTAAAATTTCAACTCATGAGCACACAAAAACAAAAGGATTGCAATGATGAACGCTATGGAGTTTAGTCAATCCGATTAGTGACGTCATGCAGAGGATTCCCTTATGATTCGCTGCATTCTTTTAAGTCAATTAATGTCACTGGAAAATGGCATTTCACGTGCGAATAAAAAACTTTATTTCAAATAGAAATACGTGCGCAGTGAATGCGTCATTATTACTTAATTTGCTTTATGATTTATTTATTTATTTATTATTTTTGCATTGTTGCAAAATTACATCGCGATGACGTCATAGCAAAATCGCATCGCGATGACGTCATAACTCTTGTATTTCGTACCTTACTATGTATTTCACTGATCATCATACAATGGATGTGTTTCGTAGTGATTTGTGAAGCAAAATTAATGTTTTCACAAGAACTCTAAATTAATCGATAATTCACGAGAACATCGAAAGATTTTCAACACTTTTATACGAATATTTAATTATACAGTCGAGAATCTAATAAGGAAATATTTCTAAGAAGATTCTAGCGCTCTAACAGGGAGAAATTTTCCACTCAGAATCCATTTATAATTTCCAAAAAAAAAAGAAAAAATTGATACCTATTCAGCTACAAAATTTTCTTCTCGACTCATTTTCATGAGCTCAACAACGTGATCATTCGTCGCTATTAACACTGATCAACGATATTGAAAAGCACATNTAACAAAATAAACAAAAAAATTCATCAATTGCACCGCCGTTGATTTTCTATCCATTTTTTCTTGGATTTAAAGATGCTGAAAAGGCAAAAAGACAATGTGATGGATGATTTTCAACTACCTGAACTTATTAAAGAAACTTTCATCCATGTTTATCGTCTGACATCGAGGAGAATTATTAACACTTATAAAAAACAGAAAATTTGTATGGATTTTAGCGAATAATTACGAACTTTTCGAAAATTAACGACAAAATTTACACCCTACTCGAGAAGAAGAATAATTTCTACGAACGTCCTGAATTGCCGTCAGTATTTAGTTGGAAATTATTGCCAAGANGCATTGTTGCAAAATTACATCGCGATGACGTCATAGCAAAATCGCATCGCGATGACGTCATAACTCTTGTATTTCGTACCTTACTATGTATTTCACTGATCATCATACAATGGATGTGTTTCGTAGTGATTTGTGAAGCAAAATTAATGTTTTCACAAGAACTCTAAATTAATCGATAATTCACGAGAACATCGAAAGATTTTCAACACTTTTATACGAATATTTAATTATACAGTCGAGAATCTAATAAGGAAATATTTCTAAGAAGATTCTAGCGCTCTAACAGGGAGAAATTTTCCACTCAGAATCCATTTATAATTTCCAAAAAAAAAAGAAAAAATTGATACCTATTCAGCTACAAAATTTTCTTCTCGACTCATTTTCATGAGCTCAACAACGNATTCAGCTACAAAAATTTTTTCTCGACTCATTTCCATGAGCTCAACAACGTGATCATTCATCGCTATTAACACTGATCAACGATATTGAAAAGCACATAGAAGAACGTTCACTACGATTGAGTCGTTGCGTCGAGGAATGGAATTGTACGTTATTGAGTCAATTCAAATGTAGTGAATTATAAATTGAAAACGTAGATTTGACACTATTTCAGACGGACAATCAGACTATAGCACACATTTGTTAGGACGTCTGATTGTCTCATTAGTGCTATGATCTTTGATTTCATATAACTTCAGGAATCTAGTCTTTAAGAGGAGACGCGAGAAGAAGGAATGAAGGAAGAGATCGAGTTTCACTTCGGCTCTAAATTCTCTCGAATAGGTTGCCAAATTTTGCTCTCAATTCTACTGATATTTCTTTACGTTCACTAATTGTTGAGCTTTACTATCTGATAGAATCGCTAATAGTTCTAAAATAACAGCGAAAAATTTTTTCACTATCATTTATCGGTATTAATTTATGAATAAACAGTTATAAGAATAAAGAGCAACAAACAACAGACAATAAAATATCTATTGTATTTATTTAGCATAATTCGTTTTGATTATAAATTTGTATATTTGTAAATCTATTTAGTCATATTCTCTATTAGAATTTCTTCTTCAAAAAGGTCACTCACTCTTTGGAGAGAATTTCAAAAGGAACTGACAAAGAAAAAAACTAAATAAAACCCTAAAAATGTTAAGACATAAGCCTATCGAACATTCGTCGATCAATTCGTTTAAAACAAAAAAAAAAAGATTCGCAATAGAACATCTTCTAAGATGTTCTCTTATGTGAATGACTCACCTATTCTATAGAGTCATCCTTTCTAATTTTTTTTCTTTTTTTTTTCTTCTCTAAAACACATTTTTTCAAATTGTTGATTCAGCTTTGTAAATTTTACAACATTTCCATCGTATATGATCAATAAATACGATCACTATTTTGAGCTTTATAAGAGTTGTAGACTTAGCAATTCAAGAAAATTCACTGCACTTTCAAAGATATTGAACAATACTTGCAAGACTTAGAGGTATCTCTATGAATTCTAAACACAATTGGTATGTCATATATTTAGCGAAAAATTCATCAAATGTTCCACTTGTCTATAAGAGCATTTGAACAAACGATCGAATCGAAATGCATTATTTTTTTTTTCAATACCATTAACCCTTCAGAGAAAATTCTGAAATAAATTTACATTTCGAATCTCAATACGAGGAGATTAGACGAATGAACTTATCCATAAATTTTCTATCTTGAAATACTCCATAATATTGTTAGTTAAAAGGGAAGAAGAAGAGGTAAAAATTGCATTAGATATTTCTGAGTAACCACTCAATGTATATGTAATTCCCTCAACCGCTCCCCCCCCCCCTCCCCCCCATCAGCCTACATCTTCCGCCGCTCTAGAGATTCCTATGCATCAGATGAATGATACGTTTTCCTCTTTGTTGCTATAGAAATTAATAAAAATAAATAATATTTATATGTGTATCGGGTGGATGAAGAAAAATCCCTATAACATACATGTATATATAAATACACACTCATGTACACATAAAGAGTTTTCGCACGCAAACACCCAAACATTTACAAGCAAATAGAGAGGAAAATATCATAATTGGAAGATGATGCCGTTGAAATTTTTTTTTTTTTTTGAAACTAATACGGCGATAGTTAAACTAATTAACGTAATCGAACATGCACATGAAGGGATCAATTCGCATATAAAGTTTCTCCTTATATTGTTGAATAATATGCAATATGCTACGATTCAACTAAAAAGAAAAATGAACGCCTATTTGACAAATTTCAATAAATAAAGAAGTTATAAAATGCAAAAATATGAATTTTAAATAAATATAACGAGAAAAAAACTCAACGAAAAAAATATATATTTTTTTTTTGCTGAAATAATATTTGAATATTGGAGGTAATTACTAAATTTTCCTTATTAGTGCTGAAATATGCTGACGTTAAATATTTGTTAGAAATTTCCGCAATTCTTTCTCACTTCCGGTTGGGAAGATTTGATGAAGCTTAAAAAAGCCGAAAAAAAAGTCTTTGAAGCAGAAGTAATTATTGTATGACATTTGATTTTATGAAGTCAATTGGAATGAAACAAGCATCCATATGAGGTTTTTTCTAATACAACAAATATTGAAAATATTTCACGAGTTCTCATCAATATAAATTGAACTTTGATGTTAATATTGGTTTTTTTTTTCTCCATTGTACTAAAAAAAACTTTTTTTTAAAGGAACATCTAAAGGAATTTCTCATCACAATATTCGCATGAGAATATGCTATATGAATGGAGATGTTGAGAAAGTTGACATATTTCATGGAGAAATTTAAAAGGGAGAGAACGACATAGAAAAAGAAGGAAAGAAGAAATTGTTTATTGCGAAGAGCAATGAAGAGAATTTCCTTTTAGGAGGGACTTTTTTTCTTTTTTTTTGAAGACTACGTAGAATTAATATTGCAGAAGTGGGCATTTCAGAAATCAAACATTCGCTATCGCAGATGATGTATTGCTACTCAGAAGTACTTAGAAAATGCAAATACTACATACATCAACTAAGCCATCGCTATGATGTGATTATTATCAACGTCTGTGATTATCTATATAGTGAATTTTATGACCGATTGCATCGGAAAATATAAATATTCGAAGAAGAACGATTTATATTTAATAGCAGTTATATGTCTACATTTTAGAAAAAGCAATCATAAATTGCATTTTCTGCAATAAGAACAAAAAAATTGAACTAATGAAGGAGGAAATTTCAGAAAGTCTTCCAAAACAAGAAAAAACGAAAGATTTGAAAAGATTCTTCCTCCACACCTCGAGCGCATGCATATTTATGCAAATTGTGCTGCTCAGAAATAAAAAATTCCTTTTTTGGCTCATCAAATATTTGGCTTGGAATAGAAATCATTTAAGAAAATCTCAAAAATTTGATGGGTTGAATCACTATGAGTTCCGGTACTGAATAAATTGAATAATTAAATAGATTGATTAAGAACCTAATTTCATTAATGAAGTGCGACAGATTTATAGATGGCGAATAGTAAGAGATAAAAGAATGTCAGTAAACCATGGATTGCAACAATGAAGTTTTATCATCATACATGGTTTAAAATGTTATATGTTGAGAGTATTAGTTGAGACTATAGGTCATAGACACACAAGCTCATGGAAACGCACATACACATTTACACAGACAAATACATACACAGAGACGTGTATATGCATACAGACGCACGCATGGGCAAATACGTGTGCACAGACGCACACATACACATAGATGAAGGCACACACATGCGCCCAGACACATGGAAACACACAGACATGCATATGCACACAGACACCTGCTTATGCACACAGACACCTATTTATACATATACACTTACATAAAAACGGATTACGCACATACACACAAACACACACGCGACCGAATATATGCACATAGACACACATATCCCAATTCATGGACACAGACGCAAGCGCACGCACAGACATATACATACACACAGACACATACATACGCACAAACGCATGTGTACATATATACGCAAACGCACACAAATGATGCATGTGCAGGCAACCTATCTATAGACGTAAACAAATGCAACACAGCCAGACGCTCTCGAATAAAGAGATAAAATCACTATAAACAGATGTTTTTCATTTTTGAAATGGCGTCACTCTCATCGAAGCGATATACACTCCCTAAACGGCTCGAGAAAATGAATCTATACACAGCGATCCCATTTTCATTAGAGATATTTTAAGCTTTAGCAAAAAATGATGATCATCGAAACTTTTAATGAGTCATTCAAAAGAGCTATTCAATTCGAGAAAATGAAAAGCTTAAAAAAAAGGTTCATTGATGTAATACCTAGAACGCTTTAATGAATCTATTAATAAGAAGTCACCTTTAAATATTTCGATATGCTACAATCGAATCCCTTTGGAAGTGATTTCGTAGCAATGACATTAGCCGTTTTATGATATCAATATTACTATAACTGAGAAGACGAACATAATGTATTTGTGTCGTTCAAGTCTTCAAGTGTTCAAGTTTTTAGGTTCTAAGTTTTCAAGTTCTCATGTCTTAAACTTCCAAATATTCAGGTTTCAAGTCTATTCGCGCAATAAATTCATCGCATCCATTCAACGACCCCATAATGAAAGTTGGCATTTCTCAGTGATTAGATAAAGGAGAAAATTTTGATAACGATTGCAAACATAGTTCTTATCAAAGTCGACATATTAGGCCATCAATAGCGGAAGATCCGTTTTGATGTGCACGCCTCAATATCTTATAATCAATGCAATCACCATGGAAGATATTTTAAAAAAACATCTCTCTACGTTTCAATGTACGCTTTTTTTTAAATCGTGGACGAGTATGTCCATTTTTATAATTATTTTTTTTTATTTATTTGTCTATTTTTTTTGTTTATTTATTCATTTGTTTATTCACATATTTATTCATTTGTTAGCTTGTATTTATATATGCATGACCTCTTCTATTTTCGCCAGTTAAAAAGAAACTGAAACCCAAGTATGAGGAGTATTGTTTTTATCCTATGTCACTTCTTTATCGAATTCCTAATAAATCATCCATTTAGAGGCGATTTGCACAAATTAAACGGTGAGAAAAAAATGCAGAATCGGCAATTTTTCTTTGCACGTTGTTCGACAATCAGACTCATTGTATTATATATCATTTGAGTAAGAACCGAAAGAAGATGAAAAATACTTCGCAAGAGATGCGATGATACGCTGTTATCACATTCTCCATAATGTTAACCAAATTCACATTTCGCAGAATAAATGAGTAAATAAATAAATAAATAAGTAAATATATAAGTTAATAAATCAACAAATAAATAAATATGTAAATAGATAAATAAGTAAACAAATAAATAAATAAATAAATAAATAAATAAATAAATAAATAAAATATGCAGTAAGGAATGTTTATGTCACAACTGATCTGTCTTTTTTTGTGGGATTTTCAGCAAAAAACTAGTTTTCTTTATATCTCAGTCGAGTTTCCCAAGGGCAAATCAAATTTTCGTTGCCTTAATCTAGACATAAAATCTGCCCACTTGAATGGCTAACTTCAAGTGTTTCGAACTAAATCGGCTCTATGATACAAATTATGTACGAAACAAATTTCCTATCCTTAAGCTCCATATTTTCCGGGTTGAATTTTTCGCGAAAGACGGGCTAGTACGCCTACAGTTATTCGCATATAGATACGCTTGCATCAAAAACATTGTATCATTACAAAGTGTTTCGCAAATATTCATTTACAAAGATGAGAAATAACGAAATAACGAGAAATCATTCGTTGCGATGAAAACGCTATTGATTCGGCTGCGATTACTTTAACAATAAAATGCACTAATAAAAGCATGAGCAACCTACTGTAATAGCTTTAAGAGCAGCTCATCGAAAGAGCACACGCTGCTCTCACCATCAATGATTCAAAAAGCCTGAATAGTTAGTAAGTGGAATATGCTGCATTTATCAGAAGACGTTTTGATAGGCGCTAAGGAAACGTGGTGGTCTTGGTGATTTGCGTTAGCTTGATCAAGCTCATCTAGTAAATCGTCAGCAATGTTGGCCATTGCTGAGTTCGATTGTCGCCACCTTTCAATATAAATGTTAGCGAACATCAAGGGCCCGCGTTTCTGCCTTTTTGTCACAGCCTTTGGGTCCTTTGCATGTATGCCATCACTATTGACCTCCAGTCTCCTCATTGGCGGTCGCTACTTTCCGCCGGTGACGTTTGTCACATAAGCAGGTCCTATGTAGAACTCGAAGCCCTGACACAGAGCTAGAAAGATCGCGTAGGTGATAATGGATTGCGGCTGAACATCACAAAAACGGAGTATATTGAGTGTGCTCATCACGCGGATGGCATTATTGCCATCGGCAGAATGGATCTCGAGAAAGTCAAGAAATTCAGATATCTGAGACCCCTCATCATCAGCGATGATGATCTCGCTGAGGACACCAACATGCGCATCAACGCCACATGGACGAAGTGGAACCAATTTCCGAGACCAACAAACGCCTATGGGCCTCAGAGTGAAAACCTGCAGGAACGTTGTTCGTTAGGTGGTACTCGATGGTCGGGATGCTTGGCCGCTATGGTGCGATATGAGCAAGCTCTTCATGCCGCAGAGATGAGAATATAGCGTTGGTATCTCAGAGTATGAAGACTCGATCATGTCGTGAATGGTGACATCCAGCGCTGCATCGGCATCGCCTCAATAACCAGAAAAATACGGGGAGCAAGTTAGATGGTTTCGATATGTGGGAAGCAGCAACACGGCATCAGTGGCGCATACAGCCCTGAATCTCAGCCTGCCTATCCGGCGACCTCATGGGAGACCTAAGAAGTGATGTATGGTCACTATCATACAGGACATGGAAAAGATTAGCCAAACGGCGGAAGATGCCTTCCATCGTGCAAGAGACATTGCGCATACGCCGACCCCGAGGAAATTTGGGAACAAGCGAGGACTAAGCCAGTAAGTGACTAAGTAAGTAAGTCTGCGCTTTGCAATAGAAATCTCAGAAAATAGCACAAGAAATTTCTATGGAAGTTTTGAATGAACGGATGAACTAGCCAAGAAACAAATATGTTCCAACTTAGGTTGTAGAATATTGTGTTTGTAATTTATGGACTTGGCCCTTCGTTAAAGTGCGATTATATACATAGCCTTCCACAAGTATTTGCGCACAACGTTGCATTTTTTTTTCTTTCTCAGAATTGATGCAATAAATATTTAACAACAGCTCAAGAAAATTTTTGTGCTCTCATACACGATCGAAAACCACACCCTACGTTGATCGTTTTTTTATGCGTTATTCATTGGAAAAGAATCTGATTTTTTCAATCACCTGATTAGCATGTTTCACGAAAACCCTCATATCATACTCCTTTCTTCAGCGCCTCCTCATTCCTCCCTCTCCCTCCCTCCTCTTCTCCCTCCTCTCATATATCCTACTATTCGACATTGATAAAAGCACTGAGAAAAGAAAAACAGTCATAAAAGAAGTGAGAAGAGACCCATTTCGAAGCTTACAAATCTATGTGATCTGCAATATTTTTTAGCGTTTGACGAATAACTTCCTAGAAGCTAGCCACTTTTTTTTCGAGAACATTGCTTAACGTCGTTCTGAGATGCTATAAAGTTGACTCGTTTTATTATCTCTTTTTCGAGTGTTTATCTAGCAATTGTCCCCTAAATAATAGAATACATCATTGAAAGCTTTCGATATTTCCCAATCGAAATATAATTTCGCTGAAAAAAAGGCCTCAAATTTTTGGCTCTCTCCCTTTAATAATATCCTCTCATTTGACGTTATATTACCTAATTTCTGCACTTCTAATTGTATTTGATTATTCCATATTCGATCGCCTATTAATTGAAATAGATCTCATCATCTATAGAAGTATTCTTGCGCAATAAGTTCAATCATTAATAAAAATACACATTATTATTCATTGATATAAAGAGATGAAGCTCACCAACAATGCTGGCTAATATCTCATGCATTAGCTATATGTTGTGCAAAACAACGCTAAAATTTATAGGTGTTAAGCTTTTTTTTTTAGTAATTTTGTAAGATGAACTTGCTTATTATTTATAAAAAATAGACATACCTATAACTCACAATTAGAATAGCTAGGTATTGGCAAGGATCAATGATTGATATTATAGTTCCGCTTCGAATGGCTAATAGATGAACGTATACCATAATTATGAAGAATGATTCAGATTTACTAGGCAATAAGCATCAATATAGGAAATCGACTAATATTGAGGTAAAATCTAGCAGATTTGATAAAACATAATCGGGATTTTAGTTGGTTTGCAATGATCGTTGAGCAAATCAATGACTAATAGTGGTAATATATAGTTATGTATGATTCATTGAAAAATAAGAGAAATGTTTCGAGAAGTATAGATATGTAGTGCTAGATTTTTTTTTTTGGTAACGATCGATTATTCATTAAAACTATTTTATTTAGTTATTCGAAATAAAGTGATGATGCATATTTCTTGATCGGAATAATTAGTGACTATCAACGACAACTAACGAACGAAATTTCCCGGCGAGTAGAAAGTGAAAGAAACACAACTTAGGCAAACATCTATAGAAGAATAACACGAACGATGGCGAACGACTCGCAAAGAAAAATATCTACATTAAAGAGTAAAAAGCAACAATAACATAGTGTTGTCAATAATGATGCAGTCAATGATGCGACTATGAAAACAAGTTTACGCGAAGCAATGAGAAGTGGTCGACAATTTCTACAGCTGTCCTCACATCATTTGCGTGTGCTATTTTTCAATAAACCTCTCAAATCAGCTAACCAATCAACAAGGCAACCAATAATACACAACAATATAAAGAGGCGATATGAATGCACGTTGTTATCGACCGAAATAAATGCAACGCGAAATATGAATAATAAATATTATTCGATATATCGATTGTACTTATTTCGTTAAAGAGTACAATAAAATAAAACTTATGAATTCAATCAATTGAATAGGAGTGCGAAATTGTTCGAATAATAAAACTAGCTAGCAGTTCGAATATCTGAATATCTAACGTTCATTTGCCACCTCAGTTATCACCTTCAGATTGCATATCTTAGAGCTGATGTGTATTTCGATATGCTATGCTTCATTTGCATAAGTGGATAGATGGTGATAGTGGAAAATTTGAACATCAGGATATGAGCAAGATATGAGCAAAGAAGCAATGAACTAAAGGTAATCGTGTAATACATCACCTGGCTGGTTGCTACGGTAATATGCGGCGTATAAGTGTTTTTAGTATACACAACTACCGTCAATATGCTTGGCAGTTTACCTCGAAATGATTACCAACACTTTGCATAATGAATATGTTCCTCTTCAGTGAAACCGTCTATCACCGCATTCTAAGCGTTCATTGAAGAAAGATGAAGTGAAAGGAAATGCTCAAAGGCAATAAATTCAATCAACCGCATTAACAGTTGTGATGATTTGATAACGCTCTTTCCTATTTCCTTCTATCCCCCCTCCCTTACCCCCTCCCCAGCCTTTCAGTTAATATATATAAATGCGCTATTGATTTCATAGCATCTAGTTCATAAAAAAAATCTATCTTCACGAATTTAAAACTTGCTTGGTGAAGTTCTTTTAAGGAAAATATTCGAAGATTTAACGCTCTTTTTTTCAAAGAAAGGTTCACAAGAAAAACGCTCTCAATTATTCGACTACTTTAGAGCACTTCTTTTCACTTTTTTTTTCGATGAAATAATACGGTCAGCTAAACGGAAATGATTCATCTTCTAATGTTCAATGAATCATCTATCTATTGATCGCTTAAAAACTTCTCAAAAGTTCAGATTATCTGAGAAACATCGTAAACAATTTATTGCCTTAGAATTTCCATTATGTTTAGATAAAAGAAACTAGAGAAACACATGAAGAGGCATTTTGAAAATAAATGAAACTGCTTCTTCCATAAATGCCGAGAAGTGCTTCTTCTTTTCAAGTGGCACTTATTAAAGACGAATATAAGCGAAATTGAATAGTGAGATTAAGCAACACTTAATCATCTATCGCATATAGAGAGAATATTCTCAATTGTTTAATCATTTGATGGAAATAATAAAGAACTTTCTCTGAGATATAAAATTCAATGAATTTATATCTGCGATGATAAGTTGATTAGGCGATAAGTTGTTGATTAAATAAGCGAGTACACTATTGAAGAAATTTCTTTTTTCTTCGATACAATATCTCAACAATAATTACACAATAAGATTTAGACGTATAGAAATGAGTTTTTTCTTTATTTTTGTTGCTTAGATATCTAAAGAGAAACGAGAAATTTCAATTTTCTCAGTGAACAACATCAATTAGAATGAGTCAATTTAAATGACGACTTCACTGACGATCAATTAATACTTAAGCACATCAAAAAAATTCAAATGTTTCTACTAAGCAGTTAATAATTTAACAGCTTATTTTATCTGTGAAAATGT
>JAARMF010001826.1:3987-33079 GCA_022844705.1 Toxascaris leonina
TATATATATAGCACATGCTGTACTGTATATTATATTATGCACATAATACCACAAATGTGTAAATTATAGATATATTATAAATATATCTATATTATATGTTCTTTTATATGAATGTAGCCAAATGTACATTGTAAATACAAATAAATACAGAAAAATACGTACAAACATATGAAAATATATGAATTTATGAGTATATAAATACGTATTTTTGAGTAAGCTTGCAGCCATGATACTGTATCGAAAGCCTGCAATGAAAATGCTCTAAATTATGCCCGTGCACGAGAAGAGAAAGGAGACAAACGGAGCACTCCTTTTTCCTCCACAAAGAGCAAAAGACGGAATGATGCATTTCCAAAATTACGGAGACTGAGAGAATTTTAGTTGCAATTGTATTCAGAGAGACAATTTTTAAAACGTAAAGAAAACCGCACCGCTCAATTCGAATGAATGGTTTCTTCGTTTGGATTTTCGACTATCGAAACATTTCATTAAGTACGCAACGAAACGCTCTAGTTGGCTTTTAATATTCTCTACCCCGTCCGATTGAGAGGATATTCCTATTTTAAGAATCTTCCTCTCATTTTCTTCCATCTGGGATTCCTATGTTCTGTCCTGTGCCACTCGACATAGAACAAATATATGTTTGTGGTGCGACTCATAAAAATTGCAAACTAACCAGTCGAAGAAAAAACATGCGGAGTTCGGTTTATACAACTTGCAGTGCGTTGTACAAAACCCCTGTCCTTTTCCCTAACAACTTCAGCTGACCACTTTCTCCTGTGTTTTACCAGCGTCATGGGTGGTCTGCAGAAGGGAAGCATGACGAAGATCTTTTGTCGTTAATTCAGCTAAGTCATCCTATACCTCGCTACCAAGCCGCCTTACGAGGCGTCCCGCGGTCGCTTTCTATGTGCCCCGAGTTTAGCCTCTTTGAATGCGCGGTGCCATTAATATTGGCTGATTTCCTGATGAGAAGAGCATTTGGCATAGTTGTGGGTGTAAGACGTGGAGGACTTCTGTTGGCGAGCCTTTCGAAGACTTCTGTTGGCGAGCCTTTCGAAATACTGTGACATGAAGTAATAAAGCGGGAAAAGACTACCTCGCTTGAGGAAGTTGAAGGAAGAACGCTTGATTGAACCTTTTGAATGGAAATTTAGGGCAATTTTCGGCCGCAATTATTGAAACTGAACGCAGCGATTCCCAAAACGTGTTAAAGGCTCGGTGCGCATTTGTATTAGCATTATTGAAGCGGTTCGATGTCATTTATTGTTGTCAGTCTCGGTACCACTTCATCCAGGCAAATTATAACGCCGAATATAGTTGTGGAAAGCAATAAGAAATGATCGAAGAAACGCTGCAGCAAGAAAAAAGAAAGTTGAACAGCTACTTACCTGTGACGAGTGACAAATAACAACAAGAGTAGGGTGATTTGATCTAAATGATTCATAGGTATGGAAAAAAACCCTGTAAAACTATGGCCATTTGAACGAGGAACAGCGGCAACGGGAACTGATCTGCTAGGAATTAGAATACGAGACTTACCGCACGATTGTATCATTAGCGAAAAATCACGAGCCACGACTGGATTGATATTGAGTGCTATAGTCATCACCGGAAATGCGATCGCACCACCGCCTTCCGTTGTCATACCTTAATGAGCCAACTGATACGTCCAACAGCCTCGCATTGCTTGGATTAGCTAACCTCTTTTTAAATTGTGGAGTAATTTTTCAAAGCTGCAAGATCCGTTTTTCTCTTCTAATGCTGGAAAAATATATGTTGATTAGGATGAAACATGGAAAGACTTTTGAGAAAAGAAAGCATCTTTTCTTTTAGTGCAGAACAGTGAAGACTCTTGAGAAAAATCATCAGAGAAAAAAAATTCAGTTGTTCGACGCCCTTTGCATTAATGAATCTAAAGGAGAGTAGATTTTGCTAGAAAATAAGGAAGAAATTTTTTCAACCGGCAGTTTTGTGAATTTGTGAAACGTCGAAATGTTTGGAGTGCATTAAAATCTTGATAATTAAAAGTGTATAGTAATGGAAGAGTGAGGAATTTCAAAAGTTTGGGAGGAATCGAAATTCCCATCAAGACTCAATCATGAGAGCTACTTTAAGAATATAGGGTTTGCCAAGGCTGAAACCTCAGGAGGAAATTTTTCTTAACTTCTACGAAGAGAGGGAGGAAGGTGGGGTGGAGGAAAGAAATTTTGGGAGGCGTGAGTGCTGAAACTTATGAAGATCTCGAAAACATATGTCAAACTCTGAGAAAAACGCCATTCTAGCTTCAGATCTCTGTGAATAATGCTTCGGTTCATTTATTTCAGCTAATATGAAAGTTCACCTCCAATCAACGCTCCAAATACCATAACGATAGTCATTATGTATTTATCACTGTAAAAGCGGAAGAAATTGTAGCGGAATGCGAGCAACCAGTAAAGCGTTTGAAAAAATACGAACGGAATTGCAACACCTGTAAATACTACTGATTACATTTGGAGAGAAAAGTGAAGTTGAGAAGCAAAATTTGTGAAGGTATGATATAGAAAGTTATAGGCGATATGATGCATCCTTCGAAGATTATTCGATCGCTTATTTATCAGCCATGCCAATGGATCGTACTTTTCGTATCTCTTATTCATGTCTCAACCTAATTCATTCGAAAAAGAAATGAATTAATATGCACTTATTTCATATAAATGTCAGTTATCCATTCCATTTATTCCACTGATAGAATATAATTGGTCAATTTTGATTATTCCATTAATTCCTCCCATAAGACATAAGAAAAGGTAATCAATATGCTACAGAGCACTGATGCAGCACTTCGAAAAATTCTGCATCACATGCAAGCGTTTTGTCCAATGCAATTCAAACACTCTTACCCAACAGTCGACGATGCTCGATTACAAGTCTTTTCATAATAGGTGTTTCATCATTGACATTACTAACTTTGGCACGTTCAGATTCCGACAATTTCTGACCTGCAATCATGAACGATCGCATTACATTCAAGTATCATGTGGATCAAATTCTTAAATTCATTGATGCATCGAAATGTGACACTCCAACACTATTCTATGGCATTCAATATTCATCTCGAACTATTCTCCGTTAACCGCTTCTGTAAAAGAATCTTACTTCCTTTCCTTTGAAGCTTCTTCGTGTTTCTGCCAGCATATCGTCTATTCAGTTAAACCACTCTCTTATTATCTCATCTCAATAATGTTTTCGATTCAAAATCCGCTCTTCATTTCATTTCATCCTCTTGGAGGGCCTTGGGCAAAAGGGCTTATTGAGTATTTTTAGATATAAATTCTATGATGGAAGCTTACTTGTACTCGTGACCAAGAGCTGCAAAATTCTCGCTTGCATGTTTCAGGGTTGTTATTTATATAAGAATACGCATTTATTTCGTGGTAACCGCCTAAGTCTAATAATTTGTTATGTGAAGCGATCTGGGAGTGATTTCTGGATGTGTATTTGTCAGGGAATAAAAGTAAATATAAGAAGTATCTCACCTTCGAAAAAATACTTTTTCAGAAATCGAACCGCCGATTCATAAAACGAATTTTGCTCAGTGGTCGTCATTATCGCGAATAAATATATGAGTGCTTGGTCAAAATTCAAGAAATGTTAAGATAGTAGTTAATATATTCGGATCATCCACTATTGCAAGATTAACTTCATTTTAGCGTACATCAATTGATTTCTGTAACATTTATTCATTTATTTTTATAAGATGGACGAAAAATACAGAGGTCACAGAATAATGAAATAGAAAGGGTTGGTGGTGATGCTAGAAGCAAATTCTGAAATAGAATAGCTTAATAAGAACATCGCTGTGATTCGTTTCTTCAATAACGATCTCTTTAATGGAGTCCCATAAATGGCATAAAACTGTATATTTAATGCCCCTATTGAGCACTATATAACTGCTTCATTCGCCAGTAGAGAAGCACATAGGAATGAAAACGAAAATATTTTCTATTGCGAATTATGACTCTAGAAGTAGAATTTCATTCGCAATGAACCCCTTTAATGATGTTTCTTGCAATAATCGTTATTACAACTTTTTGAAGGAAAATATGCGTTCTCAATTTTCATTTCGATGGAGTCACATCAAAGATTTCAACAAAAAAAAAAAAAAGAGGAACAGTTCAGAAATTTATGTAGAAACGGTTATTCGAATGTTTCAAATTTCAGATTTTTTTTACCAAGGACGAATTAATAAGCAAATCGGCACGTCAGTTCTGAGTTTATTGCTCTCTTTCAATCTATTGGATTTTACACTCAAAACGTCTGCTATTTTTTATGAGCGTTGTTTTGAAATTTGAGGAATTTAGTTTTCAGAAAAAAAAAGTGTCCCCATTCTCATACAGCCCTTTCAACATATGAATAGATAGAAATTATACAATTGCAAGAACCCTGAAGATCGTATAGTTAAGAATATATAATTAAGTTAGGCATTGTGTCGGCTGTGATAGTGTAATATAGAAGTAAGCTTGATTTTGGGACTAAATCACAATTAATTCCAGAGAGGAGTGTTTCAGTGAAATAATTGCTGAGACATAGAAATAGCGGATAGAAAGTCTTTAAGTGAAGATAGCCGAAAGGAAATTGCTTTCACAAAGGAAGTTGTAAAGTTCACTCTGAAAATTCTCTATTCACTTTTATCTGGGAATAAAGACCGCAATTTTCTTGCAAGCCTCTTGTTTCAAATGCCGGCATTTTAATACTATCAAATTATTATGGAACTTTATAAAAGGAGTATAATGTCAATAAGATAAAATAATACAAAAAATTTACATATAAAATCTTCAAGCATATGTGAAACGAAATAGATCTCTCCAACAAATCAAAATAGAAAATGAAGAAAGACAGATGGATAGGAACGTTGGATATTTGATTGTGAATAAGAAAGTCCGATCAGCGCATGTCGCCGACCGGTTACAGAGTTCGTAAAAGTGAGCATAGGAAGTGCACATGTCGCGTGGATCAGAGCATGTCAAATTCGATGATTTCTTTGGATGAAGATGCGGGTCTTGCGCAGTTTAGTTCCGGTGATACTATCGACGGCGCAACAATGGAACACAAGTGAAAACACTGTCGATGCGAGTGTATCCGAGTGTATGCTGAAAAAAAAACGTCTTATATTTTCTCATACGACCAATTTTTAAAACGGTTAATGCGATTACAAAATAACACAATCAGACTATAAATGATGCGCAAAATAACAGCTTCGTTCCAAATTTTTTTGACTTTTGAATTCGTATTCAGCCTACTGAACAAATCAGTCGAATTCACTCCAACCTCTCATTCCAATACATAAATATTGAGAAGTAGCCGCCGAGTTATAAACTAAAAAGTTCTTAAGCATTGACTGAAAACCTGAACAGCTAGAAATTTTGGAACCAGAAAAGTTGCACCATTCAAATGCAGCATCTAAGCATGTTTAAAAGGTGCATGAATGAAGGTTGATTGCAAATTGGCCGGTGCAAAGAACAGTTCCTTTAAAGTTATGCCTCAATTCGGATGCAAATTCGCATGCTCACCGAAGAAATGGCAAAAATTTGAGTGGCACTTTGTTCCGTTTTTGCGCAAGTAGATTCCAACACATTAGCGAGACCGCGAATCCGGTAATGCAAACGTGAGCATAATCGATGCATATATGCGCATCTGCGTGTATCTGTGCATGTCTGTGCGGCCTTGCACACAATCGTTGGCGTCTGTGCGCAAACGGCCGCATATGTACACAAATGCTTGTGCATGTGCGGCGCACACGTACGTGTATGTGCGCACATGTTGAAAGATGTACAAATACTGGCATATCAGCACATACGTGCGCATAAGTGATCACACGCGTGTACATGCGCTGTGGTCGTATGTGGTCAGATATGTTGCAGATATTGGTGCCTGTCTCTCAAACATTTCTCTCAAAATGAAAAAAGAAGCTGCTCACCTGAGGAGCTGAGTTCAGGTATGCAATTTCAGCAGGAAGAGTTTTTGAGGAACGACTTCATGATGGCATCAGAAAAACATCGACTGCGATAAATTGCCTGTTTAAGCATTTACAAGTCACTAAAAATAGGATAAGATACAAGAGCAGTAAGAGTGCCCTTTTTAGGTATGATAGATTTCTGAAAGGGTTTCATTAAAGGCTGAATCCTTTCAGATGCTACTTAAATCTTTCCTCAACTCAAGTTGAATTGTTAAGAGGAACACGATCGCCTTTAGACAATTCAAAAGTAACTGTTAGAAACAAAATGAGAAATATTCAGCACATCGATCAACTTTCTAATTTAAGTTAGAAAATCCCTCTAATTCCCTTCTTAAGTTTATAAGATCTCATTGTTTGATGTGGTATTCATTTTTACACAGGAAATTTCTATTCAAAATTCTCCAATGTATGTTCGAAACCGCCTAGTTTTTATTGAAAATGAATTCGAATAGAATATTTTTGGAAAAGAAAGTTTTGATTGTGCGATAGGCATGATTGCTTATGTATATGGCAACGAAGTACAGCTGATTTTTGCATTTTGTTGATATTTCTTCTTTCGGTTAGAAATCTGAAATTTGGGATTTTTTAAAGCTTTAATTATTCAGCACTTCAAACGCATTCGATATCACATTCTTTTGGTTCTGTAAACTCTAAAAGTGGAATGTTTTATAAGACAAATAACGCTGAGAAAACATACAATTTTGCATTTCAAACATCCGGCTGAATTCCATTCTTACCGACTCGTTAGTACCAAAACGTATCGCCGATGTTATTGCACTGTATGGTTTCAGATTCCTATAGCAGTTTGAAGTGCAACCTCTGTCAATGAAATAGGTGCATTTCTACAGTTTTATATATCCTCAATCTCCGCCTTCCATGATCTCACATAACCTGCAGTGTGTATCGGTCTCCTCAGAAATCCTGCCTGTATCCTTTCCTTCCATTCCGGATTTTCTAATTTTATTCGCTTTTAGCTATTCGTTGCCAGCTTAATGCCAAAAACTTAATTATTCTATACTGAAGTATAATTTCCGATTTTGCTGCAGTTTTCGAATGCTATGAGTGAGCTTGCTAAGTTATATCAGTCAACAAATATCTTCCAAAATAATCGCTCATTCTGCGTTTTCACTGTTTAGTTTTATAGAAACCATCGAGGTTACTCGCTGATTTGAAAAAAATAAAGAAACGGAAGACCCTCGTTTCGAGTTGGTCCTGCTAAATCGTTCTTGTACCACTATAACAACAGCCATGAATTATGTCTCGGTAACTGCTTCTATGTATGTAAACATATCACTTCATCTCGTAATAGGTATGAGCCTAAAAATTTCATCGACCTCACGCAAATAAAAGGCTTCTTTCTGTAACACGTACGACGTCACGTGTCCCTAATAAACGCATACCATATAGATTTTATTAAAATGGGCGAGTTTATCCACGGAGGGGAACATTCTTCATCGTTAAAGACAGCATTCTATTTAACTTAAGACGCTCGCGTGTTGCCCTCCCGTCTACAACGTAGTGCCCTTGTGACGTTGTTTTTCATTCGTGTCGCGTTAAGGAACGCAGCAGTTCCTTCCGTTCAATGGCCTTCGGAGATGCCAGTTCACGTCCCGCATGAATTTCCCATTCAAATTATTGATGGTCGGCTGGTTGAAGGCGCTTGAACTTTACCCGATTATTTGCTTATTGCAAATACGCATTCGTATGATGAGTCCACATCAACTCAGTTGTTTTTGCATTTCCTTCACATCTGAAGTGCAAAAAAGGGGTCATCAACCTCTTTAGGATTTTTATGTTTTCCGATAGACTTAATTTCAGACATCTTTAATTCTTCACCTCTGCAAACTTGAATAACCAAATGAGGATTGCAATGAATCAAAAAAAAAACATCTGATAGCGTTCTATCACATTCAAAAAAATGTGTGGAATGATTACTATAAGCGAGTCGAATGTGAGACATTGTTTGCACAGTTCAACGAAACACGCCGATCGCAAATGTGCCCATACTCGGAAGGGAAAAATGATGGAACAACGTATACCTATGCATTCCAAATGCTACCATCATGTTGCGTCAATCATCAATTAAATAATGACACTTTCTCCTTATTCGAACAGTTGCGAATCAATTCGCAATTTTCCTTCGAATTTTAAGATTCTCAACTCACAAAGACAATAAGCAATGAGGATGAGATTTACTTATAGTATTCCTAATCGCCTGGTGTGTAGACAATACTCAGTTCATTTTTATTAAAAAGGTCTTCTTGATATCTCTTGTAAAATTTGTAAGAACACAATGCTCCTCTATTAACCTAGCAGATAATTGCATATAGCATCAATATGCTCACGAAATGAACATATGAAAGCCATTTCCAGAAAGAACAAAGTTTCTGACAATGAAGCGCCGCTGCCTCAGAATGAAACGTGCTATTGAATCGTTACAGTGCCACATTGAGCGGAGGTGAGGTAAGAAACGGATGAACGGATATAGAGATTATTGTTAGTGTGCAGACTTAATTAGCACACTAATGAACCCAATGAACAGATACAACATAGAAGCTTCATCGACCTATATCGAGACGTTGTCTGTTAACTGAAATATTTTAGTGGCGGCGCTTCATNNNCCCCCCCCCCCCCCCCAACAATCTCATCTTCTCGCAGTAGTTTCAAGAGTTTTTGCAACTAGCGTCTGTTGAGAGAAATCGTTGGCTTCATCCCTCACGAAATTTTCCGATATGAAACAATAGTACCTTCAAGTGAAACATCGTGCTTGCGTTTAAAGAATGTTTTGACGTAATAATTTTAACTTGCATGATTGCTAATTTTCCTAAGCTAATGAATAAAAATATTTTTGCATAATCATGGCCCATTAAATATTGTATTCAGTAGAAGTAGATTCGATATCTAATTAGAGCTCTATTTCATGCATAAAAATTCCTCATATATTTCACCGTTGTCATTGGATGGAAGCGCACGATGAGCAAAGAAGTTCTCAACGCAATGTCGACTATCAGCAAATGAGTATTTCGCTTCACGATTGATCGGCTGACTTTTTGTAAAATTTGTGGTGGTATTTAAAGTGACTGTAGACACAAAGGCTCCATCATTTTCATTTATGTATTTTGATTTTTTTTCTTCTATTCAATGATACTGTCAGCAAGGTACGACGTTCGTCACGGTTTTTCATTGACAGCAAACCAATCGGAAGTGCACTTTAAGATTAATGTGGGCAATTTTCCACGTGGGATCCAGTACCGACAGTTTGAAATCTCGACAAGCTTCGAGAAATGATAAATTTGAAGAAAATTTATGAAATGAGATCTAGAAAAATTAGCGATTATGAACACTCTACTAAGTACAGATGGTCATTAAGCAAGAAGGAGCATACACATATAGTTACACAGAGATTGTATAGACCATCACGCTGTCTAGATTCACTACATCGATGAGTATCGCTTATATTTTGACAATAAATTACAGGTGTAGTGCATAACCTTGCCAACTATGCTTTCTAAGCTGTTTATTTCCAATTCATTTGCAGATTTTTTTTTTTTTTTTTGGAAACATTATGCTGAGTGTTGATATTAAATCTACGTAACTACCTTAGAAAAGGTTCAATAAGATTACTGAGAACTCAATTGATAGAGAAATCTAACTATATGAGCTGATAAAGTTAATGCTCTTCATATGGAAGTTTTCAATTGTTGGATTGTAACAATTTCAACTGGAAAAGATCCTAACTTTGTAGAGGAATGCAAAGATCTCGACAAGTTTAGGTGAATGGTGCATGAGAATATTCTAGAGAATATTAATGTATCAATTTCTCGGTGGCGCTAGTTATGAATTGAAAGATTTCGTTCTAAATAAGAATAAACAGGCAACTTCTGTCTCATTACATAATCCATTTGAGCGTATTGAGCGTAAATCACTGAAGAATAGTAGAGAGCGTCAAAATTAAGTGTATGAAGTTGGCGTTGTACTGTCACACAGCTACTTACTTTTGCCTGAATATTAAATAGCTTCTAGCGCTCAAACATTTTCGCTTAGGGTATCTTGCGCTTACCTACAATTTCGATACGGATTTTCAATCCATTACGTAGATTAATTCTATTCAACCAACTCGTCGGTAAATGCCACTGTTAATGATTGCATCAAAAGATCACCCTTTGGTAACAATAAATATACACCAAAGATGCCATATAATCTATGGAAAAATTGCACCTACTTGTCAGATTTTCGCAAAATTTAATCTTTCAAAATACATCACATAGCTAACTATTCACTGAAGAAGTTTACCTAAATGTACATGTCGTATACGGCATTCCATACTCGGCCTTCTGAGCCTTAATCTTGAGGCTATTTGCCAGTGAACTCATGTATAAGCTAGAGGATTTCCTATAAGCTTCATTTAGTTTTAGAGCATCTTGAAATATCTCTAATTGCGAATGAAAAATCATCCAATTTGGTGATGACTGCTGTGGAAAATTTGAAGTCTTTAAGAAGCTGATGTGAAAATAACTCCAAACAAACCCCTTCTCTTGGTCCTTATTGCAGTAAAAAACGTATCTATTCTTTGCACTTTTAAGCAACCTTTTTTAGCTGTAAGACCTAGTATTTCTATAAAACATGTTCTTTAAATTCTTGTGTAACTGATTGAATTAAAGGAGTCACATTTTTCGGTTCACGATCATATTGTCATTTATTTTGACAATAACCTAGTTTGCAGAGGTTTTTGCAGCAGTGTGCTTATAACTTGAAAGAACTAAATTCAATGAGTGCAGTAAATAAGCAATATATTTTGTTCTTCTTAAGTTTCTATTCATTTCTTCAGTAAAAGCAACAAGTACAACCGCGATGCTATCACATTCTATGCCTCAGCACTCCTCTCCTCGATCTCTTTTTGCCTCTTCTCTCAGCACCAAGCAGATATATCGTTCGTTTTCCTTGTCGGTAGCAATCATAGTGAGAAGATAATTAGTTTTACTGGAGTTCTTCTCTTTTTTCTTGTAAGAAAAATTTTCAATGAGCTCATACGAGAGCTGTCGCAGCGTACAAAAATGGGTTACTAGTTAGGTGTTTCGGTGGCACACCCATTCGAATGGTCGACTCCCTACTCCGGGCACTGAATGAAAAATCTTTGTGTGCCAGCAAGTACGTGCGAAGACGAATTCAGCAGAAGCAGTTTAAAGTTGAAGCACTATATATTCACTCCTTTCAGGGGACATACAATCGCTTCGAAAGAAGTGCTCATTTTCCACTCAAGCAATCGTAGTGTAGCACATATAAGAGAACATCCGCCGACAAATTTCCTGCGAAAAATTTTTACAACATTTCTTTCTTCATTTTGCAAGTATTCGTAAAGTTCCTTCACTTGTCGTATTATTTATATTTGCCATATTGAAAATCGTTTCCATACTATGAGTGATTTTTGATAAGCGTTCCTTTAACATTTGCAGATTCCAACGACCCATTGCATCTGTAAATATGCTTCTTCATCTACAAAATATTTTTTTCTAAGTCATTTCGCATCAATGTGTGAAAAATATTATTTCTGTGTGGATTGATAGTATCGCTAATGCTGAATGTGGTATATTAAGAACGACATCGCCAGAGAGTTATCATCGCTTCGGACTTCGACAAAAATTCCCCAACGGCCGGAGGCGTTGAGCAAAAATGGTACTGCGATTGGCGCAGATTGTTGCGATTTCTTCATTATGGTATTTGGTCAGCTCCAAATGCGATCTACCGAGCGATTTTTGGTGCGATCATGCAAGCATTGCTGCGGAATGCGGAACGGAACGTTATTGCGCAACGTATCGCAAAAATATGCGCAACAGACCGTTCGACGTTAAGGTTTGTATGAATGCCATTCTTTATGACCTCCTCCATAGCAAATATTATCTGCAGATTGCGTGTTCTTTGTGGTTCGCACCTTGTTTACCTTCTTAAGGTGAAAATTTCTGCAACGAATTGACAACAACTTTGGCAGAAGCACTTTCAGCTTTATTTATGGGAATCGAGCGCCAAAGGCGACTGAAACTTCTTGCAAAAATTTCTGTCAGCAAATATTTCGAAATTTTAATGTTAATATCTCAAATCTTCACACATTCCAATAACTGCACCCTTGAAACTGCAGTAACCATCTTGACAATCCTGAATTTCTTGCGAATCCCTCTCGTATCCGGTTGATGATAAGAGAAGATTGCTAACCAGCTTTCGAAACCGTAGCACAAAGATCATTTGTCGTTTAAGTATATTTCTAACGGTCCGTTGACCGTTACGCTGCTGCAAATAAAAGCTTTATTTTAAAAAAAAAAAACTTTTTTTTTGTATATTTGACGTGTTTTAAATTTTTTGTATATATTCGCACATTTTTCATAGTTCAGCCTGCGCAAGCAATTCTGGCTGCAGAGTGCCTAAGCGTCGAAGATGCGATCAAGCAAAAAGTTATATTCGCCTCGGTTACCATCTCAGCCATTTAAGCAGCTTTGATGGTGCCCATCGCAAAAGATGGATCGTAGCATCGATAGGCGCTACGGTTTTCGTCACCGAATGCCATTGCATGGCGTTGACTGAGTGCTCATCTCTGAAAATGGTTGCTGAAGAGCTGGTACTGACAAAGGGGGGGGGGGGGGGGGCGGGGGAGGTATGGAACAGCGAGTGGCGCAACTCGGGGACAACAGATGAACCACTAGCTTATGTCCAGTGAACCAAAAGCATCAACTAGATGAAAGATCTACAGAAAGGATGGGCAGACCCAATGGTGAATTCGTCCTGTAAAAAAAGGCTCCAGCGAGCCAACAGTCAAGACATATGGCGAGAAGTTCAATCCCGCAGGTGAAAAACGCAGCAATCAGAACCAGTAAAATAGAAGCGGTGCAGATGATTTGACTTTCTTCTTCACAGTGACAATTTCTTTCTTGATGGGCTTATAGCATACAATATTGCAGGTGTTTCTGGATGGAAAATCTCCTGATTCGCAGCATTTGGTTACAGAAAAACTCTATCCGAATTGGGTATCGCATCCGGAAAGAGCGTCGATAAGCATCTTTCCAGTAACTCTCGGCAGTCGTTCATATAAGGCAAAGTGCGCATCTGATGACGCCGATTGCAATGTGAGGTTTTCAACCATATACGTCCGTTGAAACAGTCCAGACTGAATGAACAGTAACTGCATTCTGCTTTTAAATTTGTGGAATTCTAACATAACAACGCTCATAGAGTGCTAAAAGCGTTGACCGATAATTGTTTTGTGGTTTTACCGAGCAGATCAACAATGCTCGTACAAATTTACACTGAATATTAAGCTTCTCTAAGCTCAGCTGCTGGCAAGTATGGACTCGATAGGTCATACAAACTTTTTCGGGATATTTTTGTATGCATGACTTCAGAAATTGACAAATAAAACTGATAGCCGAAAGAGTGGGGAGAAGAAGTTAGGAGAAGGGGAGGAGTGGTGGAGTGGAGGAGGAAAGAGTGGGGAGAACTACTCTTTGGCTTACATTAAATGCATTAGATTTTCTAACTCTCTCTTCAGTAGTTCCTGAATTGAAACTAACTATACGACACCTAGACACACATATAATTACGCATGAGCACGGCTTGACCTTATTGTGCTTGTCAAGTGCGAATTTGATAGTGCGAAAGCTCAAATGTGCAAGAAGATGTGCCAGAAAAGATGGCGTGATGTGCATATTTGCGCACGATTTCCATCAACAAGTAAAAGCTTTTAAATTTTGATTATCCCAACTGCTCATGCAAGAAACTTGGAGAAGATTCGTATTTTTGCAGCCCGGCTAATGCAAAATTCAAAATTGAATGAAGCAACAGCAGCAAATCAATCGGTCAAATTCTTCAATCACACTGAAATGCTTATATTGAATTCTTTAAAAGTGGATAGATCTATATGAAATATGGTATAGGGGAGATCACTTCACGATGCACATCGCATTCATTAAATTTTCTTACTCTTGCCTCAGCGATTCCGATGTTGAAAAGACCCGAAAGAATGACACAAAAACTGACAGACAAGCATAAACATATAGGTATGCGCGCATAAGCGCACATACACAGACACATGTGCAAATGTGCACACATACAATGTAGGAGGATACGCAGATACGCCAACATGCACAAACAGACATGCACAAACGCTCGCACATGCATTTGCAGACGTCGCATCGTCATATGCAAATTGATAAGAAAAACCCGCAGAATGAGTATTTATTAGTGTCATTGCAATACCTTTTCCCGATTTGCATGCTTAACGTATTTTTCTTTAGTCGTTCGGTTATTTCGCATTACTATTGGATAAGCCATGGGCCTCAAATTTGAAACATACATGCACAGTGGGTGATTTGCCAAATTCAACTTCCTTCCACTTGCTATTTCCGGTATAAATCATTAGTATTGGAAAATTATCGAATTTGCTCGTGGAAATTTGGATAAACCAACCGAGTGGAAGAAAATGATTTGTTGGATCGTTCTATCGTTGTTTTTTTTAACTTTTCCGATATTAATACAGACACGTTGATGTCAGCAAAGAAATGGTTATGAGGACAAGAACACCGAAAAACGGAGCCATAGGGAAATAAATTCTGGTTGGTTTATGAATTGATAAGGAATGCTTGGGCTGGAATGTCCATGAGCACAGTTGTTTTCGACATGACGATTGCAGATATCGGATTTCGCCTCCCCCCTCCCCCCTCCCCTTGTCAAAATTTTTGCCTATCATTTAAAGAACTGAATTTTTTTACACAAAGTTTTTACATTAAATTCTTGTTCAGAAGTTGATTCTAATCCGGAGACAACGCATTCAGCACAAAAAAGTTGCAGATTTTCTTTATCGTCTGCAAAGCCGATGAAAGCTACTAAGGCAATATTTAAGTAGGGTTATTTTTATCTAGGCAAAGTTGTCTTGGGTCTATGGACTTGAAAGCGATATTTCCATAGCTCTGCTATGACTTCTAGCTTATCGGCAGTGAGATGCTTTATCAACCAACAAACTGATAGGGCAATGTTTAGAGGTAGTGAATTCTCTAAGACCAGAAATTACCTTTACGGTTCCATGTCTTCAGACTTCCTAAAATATGATGATGAGTTGCTACTTGTGCGCTTTGAAATGTGGTGATTGCTTTCCACATAAGATCATAGGGATGAATTCGTATGCGCAGCATTCTTGGATCAAAGATAGGGTTTAAAATATTTTAATGCCACAGCTATATTTCGATAGAAGGACTGACAAAATTGGACCATAGATAGGCAAAAAACCGAAACCATTACGTCTTTTTTGCCATCTTGCAAAAGCTCAAAAAAATTGCATACGATATTAGTTCTTCTTCGTGCCTCTCCTCATCTGTGATTCATGCGACGCTTTGTTGTAAGTTTGAAATAATCTGATACCCTTCAAATATCCTCATATTTAGCAGGTTGGAAAGTGCGACTTGCTTAAAGAAGTTGATCTCATTGAGTGTCTTAGCATAAAGCGAACACTACTTCGGCCGTCATCATTACGTTGAGGCTATCCTGTGACTGCGATTAAAACTTTAACTTTCATATAAATTAATGACACATCAATATACCTTCGACGGTTGGGAACCGTTTTCACCTCACTATAATTCTTAGGGGCAATCATGTTGGAGTTCAACTTTTCTGAATTTATTTGTTACGCTGTCATGAAAAACAACGAGATATTGTATTTTTATCAGCATGGAGGAGCATATTTTAAGATGATTTTAGAGTAGATGAACTCCTACCGCCCACACCTCCACCCTGACGTGATGACCGTGAACGAGTAGAAAAGACGTATAAATCACTACTGTAGCCTTGTTTTCCACGTGAAGATTATCAAATAGAGGATCCACGCCCTAGACGACCTCTCGCATTAATTTCCCACCCTTGAGGGCATAGACGAAAACTTACGAATTGTTGAACGAAGCGAAGCGATCGAAGGGTAGCACCTGCTCTGGAGATTTAAAAAAAAATAGTTGATTCCGCGAAAATGTTTGTTGTAACTGCTCATGCTTCCGTCAGCTCACAAATGAGAGCCATTGCTGCAGGTAGAGGTAGTAATAGATGTATGTTACTGCAGGTAAACAAGCTGCTGTCGTGTGCTACTCACCACTTAAGCGGCGACAAACTGTACCACTTCGTCTTTTGCATCGAACTGAGCTTGAAATTCAATAGAACGATGGAGGAAAGTGAGAAATCATGCTACCGCGAAGTGACTTCAAGTCGAGAGCAAGACATCATAAGGTGAAAATTCTGAGGTCACACTTTTTTGCATACGACTTTCGATCATCACAACATTACTTCAAGATATCTCTGAAAATGACACAGCAGTGCTGTAGAGTAGCAATAACCCTTCAGTTGTTTTTCTTTGCTTGAAACAAAATCTCTTTTCAGTGAATGCTATTTCTGAGCGTAAAATTTTTGGTTGTCAAAAATATTTCGTCCTCTAAGCCATTTTATTATTTTATCTTTAATCATTTCATCATTGTCTCACCACCACTAAAATGGTTTTGAAAAAATGACTCTCAATAGCGAATTTTAAGAATACAAGGATCAGGTAAGGACCAAGATGATAACGTTAGGAAGAAATTTGAATAGAATATGTATAATGCCCTTTCATTTGGCGCATATCCGATTTGCTCTGAGTTTCTAAGCGGAGAATTCTCGAACTGCGACCGAAACATAAAAAATATTAGAACCTCGGTGATGGGGGACTAATCTGGTGATTCCGGTACTGGACTATCTAAAAGTACGTGAATAAAAACAAGCTGGTGGCCCATCTAGAATGAATTCCTCGTGATGCGTTTTTTGTGGGTGGGGGGGAGGAGGGGGGGGGGGGGGGGGNAAGGCACTTTGACTAATTCTTACATTATGAATCTATCTATAATTTAGGCTCTAAAAAGTTAATGGAAATACCCTAGTACTCAGTAGTAAGATCATGGTCTTTACGAAGGCTCAAAAGCAAAAACTAAGTGTCTTTGTTGATATTCGTTTCAAATTTTATTTAGTACCGTTTTTTCCCGGCCTGTGAATTTTATTAGAATTTTTGCGAATTCGATTTGTTGCTTGCAGGTTTAAACATATAANNNTAGCTTTTACCCATTTTTTCTGACGATTCGAATTCTTCGTAGGTGAAGAAAAAAACAGCGAGTTGAAGGAAGCAAAGGAGCAATGAGTCTTATGCCGTTTCAACAATGATGAGATGAATGAGCATTTTTGTACAATGAAAGGTTTTTTTTTTTTCTGTGTGTGTGTGAGATCGAGAATGGCACATTTTGAAGAGCAGAAATGATGAACACAATTTGAGACAATGTATGAAATCGTCAGAGAGCAGCAGCATTGAAGCAAGTGATGAAAAAATGGCACGTATGCTGAGACCAACGAAGCACCGCTATCTACCTTGGATATCCATCAATGACAAAAGTTTCGATGAAATGCAGGTATGTTGAGGATAGTTTATCATGTGCTAAAACATTTGTATTGCGTTCTTGTAACTTATAACTGATTCACACTTATCTCTCGCCACATCCTTTTTTTCAGTGCTCATTTTAGCCTCCTTGGAGACCCTCATCTTGAAACAGTGGTATTACCTGACAGAACAGAATGAGTGCGAGAATTTATTGTTTTTTCCGAAAAAAAAAAACGAGTTCAATGCAATTTTTATGCACAGTTGTCAAAAAACGTCTAATTTAGCAGTATCCGAAGAAGAGTATAATACGTCTTTCACGATTAAAGAGTTGATCTCCAACGTTTTCTGTTGCAACATCAGTAATCCTCATTGTGAAAATCTAATATGAAAAAAAAATTGATCGATGACAGGCTACGCGCTGGAACATTCTCGGCAACGCCTTATAAAGTTTATATCAAGCCTCTCTATATAGGTGGTGAATCAAAATCTCCAGCAGCTCAAAAAACTGCTTACTATGTTGACATTTACTTCGTTCACACAGTCAAGCATCAAGGCAACTGTAATTTCATCGATTCCCTTATCGATGCAGCTGACAACCATGCCCACGCATGGCTGCTGTGACCACATTTTTGGAACATCTGGTGGTCATCCTTTTGTCGATCCGTTGGGAAATCAGCTGGGAGCCGAACTCGAGTCTCTTCACCTATCAGGCGAAGGCTTTCCAAATATTTTTCACGGTTAAACCAACCAAGATTTTGATTCCTATGATGAAAGCTTTTGCATTTTATAACATCCTCTACTTCTCGTGGATCTCGACAAACGACTCTGGCAAGAAAAAAAATAATTTTTTTTGAAGAATTTCATTGAGCAAACATACTATAAGAAATCAACATATAAAACTTATGGTTTTCCCTTCTGAGGCGAATGCCAACAATATTGTTTCTTACGATAATATTTCCTATGAATTTCATTTATTACGTTAAGTTTCGTTTCTTGAAGATAACCTCCACAGTTTAAACTGATACGTTCTTTCACTCTATCAAAAAATCGAACGTTTCGAGTGTTTCTTTCTCGATAGACATAATACAAATTTTTGAAACGTTTTATAGTTTTCTTCATAAATTGGTCGCTTTTCCGGAACGATTATGGGCGAGACGAAAAAATTCTTCAAGATTAATGAGAAAATTGTTCGCAAAAATTAATGAACGTTCATTTAAAATCTCCAAGCAAGCATCCATAAAACCATCCACAGCCGGTTTTAGGACCGTTATTTTATTTAATGACGTCAAACTACACGATAACACATTCAAACACTTCATTCAAACGATGCTACGAAGCTTCACTAAAGAAAAGCCAAATAAAAATTCTAAGACATTCCACTACAGCAGAATCAAATTTTTTTTTTCTCGCAAGGAAACCTGTTCCGAATTACAAATATTTATTGCAAAAAAAAAAAATTTTCTGCATTGATCATTGTAGAAATTAGTTCCAAGGTCAAGCTACTGCAGACGAATAGCGTCAATCACTTAGAAAAAGTAAAACTTTTTTTTTTCTGAGGTCTTTTTAGCAATGCGAAAGTAACTTGTCAAAATATGAAGCAGCATTTCGTTTGATTTCTTCAACTTTCACCTCAGTGCTTCCGTATTGCTTATTAAATTATCTGACGACTCATCAACGATACAATAACGATTTATCGCTGAACTAATACGACCTAAAAGGAATGCTTTCAAATGAGACATTTTTCATCGATTTATGACTACAAAAATTCATAAAAATTCAAGAAGCGAAGAGAATAGATGCAGTATATGCGCAAAACAAAAACAGCGAATCTGAACGAGAATTTGTTTTCTCCGAAAGCGAACGCAAAGAAAGCAGAGGTATTATTAAGGAAACCGTAGTAAATGCTGACCGCTTACTCACAAGAGCACAGATATGACACATTTGTGAGAAACGTCGACAAGATTAAGGTAACACGAGTGACACGTTGTCGCCAGTGCTTATTATCTTACCTCGTTTTCTGGGTGCGCCCTTCAGGCTTACCAATCGATGCTGAAAACGAAGCTGTTGATCTGGCATCGAGTGCTACAGAAGGAAACGAATCGATCAATTTTACCGACTAGTTCGCGTTGCATGATGCCACCTGATTTTTGGTGCGATTCATCCGAGGTGATCATTTTCGACTCATTCCTCTTATTTCCTCATAATAAACTGAAAACCAAGCTGAGAATATGCGCCATAAAGACANTCTCATAATAAACTGAAAACCAAGCAGCTGAGAATATGCGCCATAAAGACAAAATGAGAGATTAAATTAGAGGAAACACGGGTGTGGAAAGAGAATCGCATGCGAAATGCGTGTTTGCATTTGCATAGTGATTGTGTTGTCCGAAATCACTTAGTACTCACTACCTATCATATGTAATTCTCGGATCCCGTTGCATGATCAACTAAGATCTTTATAAGGTATGCAAAATCTTCAAATTCTTCGAAGAAATGGATCATCGTGGATAATGATATCTTCTCTGGAACTGAAACCATAGAAATGTTCAGCAAGGCATGCATAACGCAAATAAAAGTCCTAGAATTCTTTGCCCTCTATCCAGAATAAGTAACGGAATAGAAAGCATTGATTTCGGAATTTACGCACTAAGCGATGGGTACTACTGCAGTGAAAAGTGCTATTTTAAGTTCTGTTAAAAAGTTATTCATATAGATTATTGCTGTTTGATGTGCTGAATAAGGGCATTCTGTGAATCCTGTTCTCTGGCATTCTATGAATTCTATCCCCTATGTTCAAGAGGCTACAAAATCCGGGGTTTCAACAAAGCGAAATATTTGAGATGTCATGAAACAGCGAGAAGTATGAAGAGGGTGTGGCGGAAGGGGTGAAACTCGTCCATTAGGATTTCGGTTACTACCTCGATCGTCATTTTCGTGGAACCGTTACATTGAGTCTCGAGAGGTCAGTACGCCGATAAGCATAAACCTTAATAAATCATTGCAACAAGGGTAGATAAAAACATATTAATGAGATGGCTCGTTCATTTCCCAGTGAGAAAACCATAATAGTGGTCCATAGAAGTAGCGTTCCATAAAATATTAGAATTTGGTCTATTCGTTGCGATTTGGCTGTATTCGAATCACATCGCAATACGTTCTATAAGTCTTTACAACCTTTAGCACCTCTGATAATCATTAATTAGCTCCCTTACATGTGATTTTCGTTTGAAAAAAAGAACTATAATAAGCGGGTTGTTTTTAATGGCCCTTTCCATTTTTCCAATCTCATTTTTCTCAATTTCTCAATCTCAGAAGAACATTTTTGTTTTCAGTTCGTTTTTTTTTTTTGAGCTGCAAAATTCCTGAGCTCCACTGTGGACATAAAGTTCGTTGAGTCGCTTGAGCTGTTTTCATGCAAAGCAAACGCATGGGCGAGTCCTGTTTGTTGTGGACACTCTTTATTCCCTGGCCGAACGCTTCTACAGTTTCCCCGAATGTTTCTTCTCCCACCATCTACCGGTCAAATTCCTCTTCCATTCCGCCCAGTGCGATCGCTTTGGCAAAAACCTCTTTACACAGACTAAGCGAGAGCAAAGAAACCCTTTCCAATGACAATTAGCAAATGAGTATATATTGGTATGGTTTTATGTGAAAATGCTTGCAAGGCATAAGGATCAAATAAAAGAAATAAAGCTTAATTTGGTATTCCAGTTGAAAAGAACCCTCAAAAAGGTCAGCGAAAAATCGGCAATAGAATCCATNGAAACGTCAGCGAAAAATCGGCAATAGAGTCCATATCGCTTTCCACATTTTCCGCTTCTATATCTCATCTCCGTTATTTCAAGTGGATAACACAGTACTTGCAGATAACACATGAGTGCTTCGATTCGAGTAAGTGTGCTATGCATAAAAGTTATGCGCAAGGAAGACCCATTCAAATAACGCTACTATATGCGACACATTGCCCCTTCTCTCAAGCGACAATCGTCGACAATTTCTACGAAAATCTTTGGCAGAACAAAAACGCTAGGAGATTCTATAAAATCAGGTACTGATTTGTAGTTGAACATTAGTTTCCTCAACGTTACAATTCTACAGCAAAATTTTTGGTCTTAAAAAAACCTTCGAGACTTCTACAACTTATTGTAGTTGGGTTTTATTCCTTCATAACCGAAATTGTCCACATTTTTTGCGATCAATTTTCCATAAATTATAAAATAATATCCGAAAAGTAGCAATCTTCTAATCAGTAAATGGCTAAACTTGAGAAAAGCATGAGCATAAGCTATAGCTACTGCTACTATTGTAGTAAGTTTTTTTGGTACAAGCAATATAAGCATCGCAGTTTTTCTNCAAACATCGCAGTTTTTCTCAAAAATGTTATAAATACTTCACTTTAACAGCGTTTCTAGAGATGCCCCAAGTCACCCTATATTAGACGACCATTATTGAAAAGCTTAGAATACAATGGACTGCAATAAAACGTAATTTAGGGATATCACTTGAATCAATGAATAAAAAAGTTTTGCAATTCAAGCATTAATAAATAAATAATCCACTAAATGAATGGATTTGTGTAGTTTGCATCCTAAACAAGATAAAGAATCCTCTATATATTGCAAATCATAATAAATACTTTGATCCTAGAGTAATCCAACAATTCACATGACAACATCCTAGATTACGATCATTATTATGCTCTTCAAAAATTTAGCAACATTACACCTAAGAAAACATTTCAAGAGAAACGATAAAATTGAGGGATGCAACGCAAGAAAGCTTGAAGAAATTTCAGTTTGGCAGCTATCAACAAGTGATATATTCAAAGTTTTTGCAATAAGCGCATTGAACACTAGTCGTTTTTCAGATAGGAAGATTAATTTCAACATTACAAAACAAACAATAGAATTGTTTCTCTCAAAGAATTTTGCCACGTATTTTAATAAATCGAATAAAATCGCATAAAATTTCAAGTGAAATTTCAAAATCTTTGATAAAGTGGACCATAATTCCACAACGGGAATAATCCCCACAGTGCTAATAAACAGATCAGACATCAGCAAACGTCAATTGTAAGCTGGCATAGCATTCATCTTTCATTTGCTATCAGCGTAAGCATGCGTTTCAGCTTGTTGACGATATTTGTTAGGAATCATAATCACAGTGATCTATAAGCATTAAATTTCTGTATTTGTGATGAGGAAATAGCAATAATGAAGCATTTAGCGCTAGGCGGAAATAAATCCCATAATACCGCCATAACTGGCCAATATTTTCCACTGTGCTCCTCTTTTCGACAATTACGAGGATACAATAAATAGTACAAATATTGTGCTGTACCAAACATACATTTATGCTTCAAAGTGTACAAAGTATGAATACTTTGTGGTGGAGTAACAATGAAAACCGACAATTATTGAATTTTTTATTGCAGCGATAGATAATTGACATCACTGACTGAACCATCAAATCCTGGAAGAAAAAAGATATGCAACACATTGAAAGAAAGCAATTTCGTGGAATGAATCTCTCCGTGTTGTAAAAATACTTAGTGGATTCATCAAATAGAAAAAAAAAAAATTACTTGCAGCATGTCGTCCTCGTTCAGGAATTGAGTTAATCTTTAGGTGAATTACTGCATAAAATTTTATCGAAGATAGTGAAAAATATTACAGTCATAAACTTTCAAATAATAAAGCAGTTTTTTTCTCTATAGGTTTCTCCCTTATGGCAACGGTAAAGTGCAGGATGATGAAAGAATCACTTGCCAACATGGTTCTGCAGAATGTGTCGGCAACACAATAAACGACTGTGTAAAGGTGATTTCGTTAATGTTCGTTATTTTATTCAAACGACTAACAACGTGCTAAATGCTTTCGCATCTCGCTTACCTGGTCCATCAGCTTTCTAATTCATAAGCAAAAAAAAAAAATTAATAAATAAAATGCACAGTTACTGCCTCATGTTTCCGCTCATTGGACAGTTTCTTTGTATAAAACGCATATTTTTCTTCAAACAAACAGTGTAAAATGAAAATTCGAGCACTTAAAAATGAATGAAGCAATAAACGTTTACACATCAAAAAAATGTTACAATATTCAATTGAAGAATACATCAATGCTGCGATATCTATCATTTAAGGACGTGAAGGATTTAGCTTTGCTATTTAAGAGTAACTTCGCGATGCACGAATGGCACATGCTCGACAATTATTATAATGAATGACATTTATCTATAATGCTATATAGTCGTACGTTTCAGTTTCTAATTCACAAAAAGAAAAATCATATTTTCGATGGAATGCTTGTTTGCCCCTCTACATTTCTCAGTTAAAATCATTATATCACTATAGCTGAAACTCATAAATGGTGGAGTTTCATAACTGCTCAGATTTCGATGTTTGATGCTTTGGAATCACCACTCATCTAGGGCAACCATCTTTCTCTGACATCAGGTTATCAAATGCAACGCAATTTATGGGCGCATACCTAAAGCCTTTGTAGATCCTAGAACAAGAAGCGCCTCCACAGCATTGAATTTGCAACACTGGTTCCAATCCCATTATATTCACGTAAATCTGCTTCACAAATTAGTGACTGCGTAAAAACCAATTTTATGGACAAATGATGTAAGAATCCATAAACCGTAACATGAAGTGAGTGCAGACAATACCATCAGGTAACTGCGAGTAGGAAGCAAAATTTGGAAAAACGGGGTATTGAGGTGCAAAAATACTTATGACGCAGGTAGGTGGACAGCTTGGATAGTCATATCCAGCGGCTTTTGTGCGCAACAATTCTTAGGACAGGGTAATCACACTACCTGGTTCCATAAAGGGGATTTGAAGCGGCCAATTGGAAGGTCAAAAAATGGGATGAAATAATAAAACCACCTGCTACAATATGTCGAAGCATTTTATAACTTAATGTGACTAGCATAAAACGTTTTGTAACGATATTCCCAATAAACAACTCTGCGACAATGTAATTTGAAGTTAGTACAGCCTTTCTACTGAATGGCCCGCCTAGCCTATTGCTGGAAATAATAAAGATGGAGGAAGTGAAGGGGCTCCTTAGGTAGTCAACTCGTCGCCTACCTTCACTACGGCTTTCAAATAAAATGATGTGAATGGCACATCCGAATGCTCAAATTACCACTTAATTTCAGTTTCACTATGAAGGTTTCCGAAGCATCGAGATGCCGAAAAGAACTTTCTGTAAAATTTTAGGCTTCTAACTCTCTTAGTGGGACCAGTATGTTACCTTCAGTCTTTTAATCCTCGAAAATCTTTATATCCCTCAGAAACGCTGCGTGGCTTCACCCTTCTACAAAATATTTTAACTGCAAAAAGTGTATATTACACCCCCATTCATTGTTGTTCACAAGAATGACAACTGCGATGGCTTTCAACGAGCAGAAAGCCGAAACAATTGTGTGAAAAAGTTTCCCCTTCATGCAGAGATCAAAGCTAGAACTACGATCGGCTTTAAGCCCCACGAAACACGTTCTGAGTATTTATTCCAATTTTGCTGAATTCGTATAAAAAAATTCCCTTCAGAATCACACTGAAAAAACACCTCAAAATAATTCTTCGAAATTGCAGGCGAAAACATCATACGAAGAAACAGTCGAATATATTGTTTGTCATATGCGTGAGGTGAGGGCTCACAAGAACGATCATCGGGCGTTTGAAACGTGTTCCAGGAATCTCCGATGGTCGACAACTAAAAAAAGTTCTATTATGTATGTTACTTCCTTTTTGCATTTTATATCCAATCAGCTTAAACACCAATCATCTGAAGTGTGAAACCAAATAACCTCTGCTCGAACAAAGACCACTTCCGTTACGATTAATATCGAAAATGAGCATTGCAGCTTTATTTTCATCGAAAAATTTCGAATTATTTTCAGGAGATGTGCAAACTCGGATGAAGGCCATAAACTACAACTAAAAACAGCACGCGAAAGTGAAAATCTCGAGCCCGAAATGAAACATTTTGTGCCGTGGTTGGTGGTTAATGGCTATAGTACATTGGAAATGCAGCAATACATACCTGACCTCGATAAGTTCATTTGCCGATGGTATTATGGTGGAAATAATCAACGAAGAAAATGCAATCTTTGTGATTATGCACCAAGTGAGTGTAAATAGGATTATCGTTGGCGATCGATGTTTTCATAGAGTTTTCAGTGGAAGAGTTTATCGCACCGCTCGCGTCGATGATGCAAATCATCTTTAGTGACTATTCCCATCTCACATTAATCTATTATGTTGTATTTGCTTGTTGTTCGGTAATACTTCGTTCATAATTTTGTAATCTTTGACGGCTCTAACTTCACAATCAATACTTTATTAATTGCACTTGTATTTTATCACCTAAATTCCAATTGATAAAAATTATACACTTATCAATATGAATTCTTCATTCGACAACTCCCATGATTGCTAATAACTACTTCTTTACTTGCTAGAATATTTTCACAAAACATGCCGTGTTATAATGAACGATGCAAATGAACACTATAAAAGTCTTCTTTGGTGCTCTTCATCGTAATCAACCGATTCTTTGATAATGGAAATGAGGAATAATAAACATTAGATATTGCTAAGTGCAATGTAGCATCATAAATAAAATTATAGCTAAAAACACAAAATGTAAAGCAATTTAACCAAGATGAGAATCAACACGTAATGCAAAGTTGACCGATTGATCAGGACATTTTTCTTAAACTGAATGCCACTTTAAAAGCAATGACCGGAAGACATAGACATTCAATAGACATCAACATGAGTGTTGTTTTCCGCAATGTTCAAATATGTAGAAAACGCCGATCTTGAGGAAATTCAGGAACAAGCGAGAATAAGTAAGTTCAGATGTGTAGAAAAACAAGCACATAACGATTCCTAAGAGAGTGGGACAAGTCAACAACGGCAACTGGGAGAAGAAAAAATAGTTTTCTCAACAATGCAACATTCGATGTCTCTGTATTCAGCTCCTAATTGGTAACTCCTACGGAATTTGAAGCATTTGGAGCCGATCAGTCGAACGACAGCATCGACTGAGAGGAAAAACAACAAAGCTATCAATATCCTAGATAGAGGTGACGATACTTTTAGAAGATTTCAATAAGATATTTTATGCTCATTGTTTGATNAGAAACTTTTAGAAGATTTCAATAAGAAGATATTTTATGCTCATTGTTTGATAATCTGCATAACGCACGCTAAAGAAGTACTGGTTCGGAAAGCCATCAATGGCTTTGCAAGGCAAGTGTTGCCAAAGAGACAAACAATTACACAATAAACACTTGCGATTTGCCCACAAAACTAAATTAGCCAATTGGGTATCCAAATTTTCATTGACTGACTTGTAGACGCCTTCAATATAAAATTCATTCGTTGACCCAATCGGCTGGAAAACGCGACAACGGCTGCTGTGAAATATTCCACCAGATTCAGTGGTTATACGGCAGATACACACATAACGATCACCTATACACACCGACATATTCAGACAAAAACAATTGTGACTTCTTTTGTAAACGTTTTTTGTGAAATCTACAAAATCGCACGTCGTTGTACTTTGGAGGGTAGAGTAGAGAGGTGATGTTAATAGAAATTATGCATCATCTCACATATAGTGAACAACGTTGCCATTTCCATTACCCAATTTCAATCTGCGACATCCCCTCACCTTGCCCACTTCCCAGCTCGCACACATCCATAGATGCCTCTCCCGTTTATAGAAAATTTGCATCCGATGTTCGTAGTAGCATCGACTAGTTTCTTGAACGAGCTGGGTTTCAGCCGGTCACATTAACTCCCACCAAAAGACGGCGCAAAAAGAAATGAGCAGAGACGCATAGCGACTATGCTAGCAAACGAACTCATTGTGCTTCATTGTATCGGTGGAATTCTCTACAGTGCTAGGCCCCCAAGAAATTTCATTCGTAAGCCCGAAGGTTCGGACGTCGCCAAAGCTTGTTGGGAGGCGACGGACTTCGCCTTGAATGCAAGCTAAAGTTACAATTCTTAATGGGTCTAATCAGAACTGTCGAACGGTCATCAATTCTATGAGCAGCTATAGAGATCTACCTAGTGGTGATAAGAATTTGCGCATTCATTTTGCTCTAATTGGAGTTTGGAAATTGGTTTCACTCTGGATGGACGGAAAAGGAACGGATTCTTTGCGGAACATTTGCTTCGGTGAGCGTAAAGGTTATGATAATGAAGACTTGATTCTGCTTTGCCCGTATCTTATGAAGTTGGTTGGAAACGTGAGAGAAGTGCAAAAGTGCATGCCCGTATCTTGCAAACTTGCCCGACATATTTTTCAAATTGTCTATATAGTTTTTAAGTTTACCAGTAAAGGTTGTTCTCAGGTAAATGGATAGCAGAGATGAAAAGTACAGGTGAAGTTTCCACCTAAATCACAATAGACTGAGGAATCACGGAACACTGAAGTATGATTCAAAAAATTTGTCACAGTCACACAACGTGATGATTGCTTCAATATCTCGAGTATCAAGATATCACCAAATTGAAGAACATTGACGGAGATTTTATGATCTCGTCAAAATGTCTTCTAAAATTTTCATATATAGTTACGTTGTATAAGCTATTAGACGTTTTTTGAAAGCAAATAACATTGCCACGCTGAGAGATATCACTGCTATTTCCACTTTTTTCCACTATTTTCCACTCTTCCAAAAAACCAATTTTTCACTTTTGCTGCATTTCGCTACCAAGTCGTTGCTCTCTCCATTGTTGTAATCCTGTCCCCACTTTGTTGGTTCCTCATGTTCATTGTTGGTGGTGGGATGTGTTCGATTTGTGATTGTTAAATGCTTCCTTCGTATTCACTATGTAAGATCGGTTTTATGCCTCGCTTGTTTCACTTAAGATGAGTTATTTTTCAAATTTTCTAGTGAAGTTGGTGTCCTCCATCAACTCTAAAATTTTCTACTTGGTGTCCTCCGTACAAAGTGCAATTCAAATTCCCACAGCAAAGTTCATAAGTATACACTATTGTAAAGTTGGAGCCGAAAGGTCGCCTTCATTTCTATAGGCCTAACGTTCTAATCTTTCACAGCAACAGGGTGGGAAAAACAGAAGCAGCGAAGAATTGCAGAAGTGTGCAGCTCGTCGTCGAGTTTCATTACTTGTCTTTTCAAATATCGCTATACGGAAAGGAATGTTTTTGAAAAGGTTGAAAATTTTCACCTGACCGACGGATCGGTGTACAGCACGGAAAACTGATTTAACTGCTTCTAAGCGTCATGGGGACGGGTGCAGGAAAAGAAGAGTAAGAGAGACGGAAGAGAGTTTGGCACTCAATTTCTCAGGCGCTGAGGTAGGTTCTGAAATAGGTACTGAGCTTTTTTTTTTTGCAAACTGGTTGTTTAGGATCGAAGTTTTCTGAGTACCTTCATCAGGGATTGTAGCGTAGGCTGAGACGCTTGATGCCTTGTCAGCATCCCTATGTTGGCGAGGGAGTTACTGAGCATGGATTTTTAGGATTCTGAATTTTTGACAGTAGGTGAGGGATCTAAATATGAGTGTTTATTGCTTACTAAAGTGGAATGAGTACGACTTCGACATTTGAATTTTGCCGATTCGCGTCGAAAATCGTGACGTGATGGGGAGTTGAGCGGAAGGGGGGGGGGGGGGGGGG
>JAARMF010001827.1:12237-26951 GCA_022844705.1 Toxascaris leonina
CCCCCCCCCCCCCCCCTCCCGAAACTTTACCGCATCTCTAAAATGCAACTTACCGTAACATATCTTTAATATTTCCGGAAAAGTTTTTCCGGAAGCAATCCGGAATGTCGTAATTTTAAACATTTTCAACGGCTTGAGATTAAGCATTCGATCGGAAGAAAAGCAAAAGCAATAATTTCTGCACTGTTAAAAAGATGGATATCTCATTGTGTTGATTTGGCAATTCACTTTATTCATATTATCTATATTCTTTAAAAAAATAATTGTATAAATTAGAATTAAATATTAAATAAATTAAAATTAAAATTAAAGATACAAATAAAGTGTCAAATATATTTAAATTAAATATTAAATATATTTAAATCAAATGTCACGCAAATCGCCCAATTTTGTAAATATTTTTTTATTCTCCAAAAAGTTTTATCAACGATCGGTGCAATTCAATGTCTCTCGAGAAGCAACGCTGAACGATCGATTCGAATTTTACAGGACGTTGTTGAAAGTGCTTACGAAACGGAGAAACCCTATACAACGATCGGCATACAGACGTTATGACAACATTTGTTGCGATAAAGTTCATTCCAAATGATGAGTAACAGACATGAAAATTAAATCTCAATGATCGTAAACTCGACTTTCATACGCTAAAGAGAGATACTGCAATCGATATAGAGACAAGTTGACAAAAGGAAAAAGATGTGCAACAGACGATAAATGAAATCGGAGACAGTATGGTACGTGATAAAAATCGTAATGAAGAGATGCGTGAAAATAATGAGAGAAGCATACGACGAGTGTATCAGTGCAAACATAGCGATTTTTGCGCACGAAGAAGAGAGCGTCGATCCATCTCGGTGTCATTTGTTTCGTAAGGTGGTAGTAGTAAACAAGCCACTAATTCGGGCATTTGAGAGGCTGTGCTGCTGCGGGGCCGTGTGGCTGTGCGGACGTATGGCCGTGCTGCCGCGCGGCAGTGCGGAAGTGCAATTGTCTTGTCAACGTGTGCGGAAAAGTGTATACGACGGCAGCATTTTGGGATTAGTCTCCTAACGGCATGGATAGAAAAGAGAACGGCAAGGTCAGGAAGGAAAACGGCAAGGTCAGGAAGGAAAACGGCAAGGTCAGGAAGGAGAACGGCAAGGTCAGGAAGGAGAACGGCAAGGTCAGGAAAGAGGACGGCAAGGTCAGGAAAGAGAACGGCAAGGTCAGGAAGGAAATATTGTTACTCGGAGTAATCAGTCGCCGAAAGAACACGGCATTTATTAAACGGAAATTTTCCACCTTGATTCGAAAGAAAATGCTAGTGATATAAGCAGTACTTCGTATTGACTGATAAGCGCAAACACTTACTTAGTATTGATTGATAAGCTCAAACATTTAATTAGTATCGACTGATAAGCTCAAACACTATGTGCAGAACTGATCTGAAATCGAAGAGCTCTTGTTTCGAATGAGATACTTCCTGTTGAACGATCGCGTTAGCTCTTGAGCACAACTCATTTGTGCTTGAGTGTCAACTCGATGGCAAGGGTTTTTATTTAGTTCATACGATAATCGATGCTTACGACTCATAAGTTGCTGATAGGATGATAGAGTGGTTGTGAATGGTGATGTAAAATTCGAACGAATAAATAATCAGACGCATTTAAGGAATGAAGCGGCAATGTCTATAAATAAAATAAAAAAAATATCAGCATTGAAAAGTGTCTCTTTGAAAACGTCGTGTGTGGCATTAGCAAGAAATAAGCAAAAGCGAAAAAGACGAGAATGAGAGCCATATAGGCGAGATGAACAGATACCTATTGAGTAATTCGATGGCCTCATCCGAAAAAACAATTTCCGCAAAGGTTTGATATTTAAAAAAACAAATTAAATAAAATTTGCAAACTTTCACCCAAAAATATTCACGTTATGCTGGCGGAATCTTTACAACTACCGTATTATATAATTAGAGACACATAGGGGTTTTATTTATTTTTTCACAGTAGCATTCGTTGTAATACAAGTCATTTGAAGCATGCCAACCTAATATCCTAGATATACCCTATCGACCTATTTTCGATTCAGGCAAATATGATTTTAATGCACAAAATATAGTCTAATAAGTGTCGAACGCTTCTTAGAATAGCGTTGAAAATTCAAACGTTGATAGATTTTAGTTTGGAGAGATGGGATGGGGGAGGGGAGGGTGGGGTAAGGAGGGAGGTGGGGGTGGGGGTGGAGAGGAGGGAGGGGAGGTGGGAGGGAGAGAGAGGGGGAGGGATGTGTCTTTTGAGAAAACAAGTGCTTCCCATATGTATTTCACAAATGATTTCCACTATTAAATGTTATGATGATCCCTCGAAATACGGTTTTTTTCTTTTGTTTCGACAAAATAGTTTGTTCATTAACGCAATTTATATAAGGTACCGTGCGACTCAACTACTGAACATGTACGGCCAACGTGATCGTTGAAGGTTTTGATGCGATATAAAGGCAAACTGTATTGCCTATTATCCCGTGATGACGAAATAAATGAATAAATAAATAAATAAATAAATAAGTAAATGAATAAATAAATAAATAAGTAAATAAATATAAATTGCAAAATGCAATTAAATTCTTTATTGTAAATGAATGACATCCTCTGTGCGATCAAAGATTGTTGCAAAATTTGTTGCAAAAAGAGGCTAAATTTATGATAACATGAAGAAAAAGCGATACAACGATTGCAAGCTTTTGAACTTTGACCTTTTATTTGCAGTAGACCTGTCCGACACCTAGATATTCAAGAAATAAATAAGAAGCCAACACCATGTAATGTAATCGTTTCGCTAGTTGACCGACCGGTTGAAAAAATGCTTAGCAAGTGAATCTCACTGATGATATGTTCATTCAGAACACCTACGTTATTGAACGCTTTTTTTTTGCAAAGATGATGCAACTCTACATCACTTTCGCTGAAAAGACTTAACGGGTCTGCGGAACTAGATTTCCATTTCTACCAAGCTAATTCAACACCATTCTTTATATTTTTAATTCTACAACTATAAAAATAAAAATAAAAATAAGTACCTATAGAACCTTTTAAATTAGCGACTTTTTTTTACAGAAAGAAAAAAGTTCTTTCGAACACATTTTCAGGATTTTATTATCATGAAAATACACTAACCTCTGTACTAAAAAAAAAGAAAAAAAAAGCTCCTACACAAGAAATGAAACTATCTCGCCAAATCCATCAGATTAATCCGGAAAAAAATTGAAGTATCAATCCGGAAAAAATTGAAGTATTAATCCGGAAAGAATTGAAGTATCCGGAAAATAAAGAACTCTCCGGATGAATAAGCAATTAAAGCTTGAAAATATCGAATAGCTGAGAGCCTATCGAGAAACAAAATTGGCCAATCCTAAACAATTGAGGAAATTGTAATTCCAAGAAATGTTTATTAGTGACCTAATAATGCTGTACAACTCAACGAAATTCCTCAATATTTCCTTGAAATGGCTCAATTCTTCAAATATCCGTCACATGACAACCTCTGATATAGATATTTTATTCCATTCGAAGTGAATTCTTTTGAAGATTATTTTCCTATATTTATTTTTATTTGCCGCTGATTGATTCACTTTTATTTCAGGTTGATTTCAGGTTGATTTCAGGTTGGTTTCAGGTTGATTTTAGGTCGATTTGGATTTTTCAGGTTTTTTTCGATCGCTATTTGTAATTTGTTGTTGTAAAAATTTCAGTTCATATTCACAAATGAAACGATAATAAATAATCGAAAATATCTTCTTAAAATTGTTTTGTACAGCAATATGGAATTACTCATTGAACGTAATTCATTCACCATTTTAAACCCTCAAATTGTTATCGATTCACTTCGAGTCATCCAGTCGGAAGTTTCCGAAAATGAATATTCACGAATTTAGGACAGAAATGGAACGGAATTGAAATGAATTGAATTGAATCGAATAGGAATTGAAATCAGGGAGATTCATCATCGGAATTTATATTTCAAATCACTATGCAAATAATCAACATTTTCGTTAGAAATATCTAATTGTCGAGAGTGAAAACATTTGAAAGAAATATATTGAAAATGAGCTGAAACTCTCGAGAAGCCGAAAAAAAGGATCACCGATCGAATCGTAAATCTTCGGATCACTGACAAAAAATTTTATGAGAATTGATGAAATTATTTGTGACGTCATGCATATATATATATATANATATATATATATATATATGATGCTACTGACTAGACTTGCATAAGGAGGGAACAAACGCTCACTCATATTAATTCTGAAGTTTCCGCCCATATAAAAGCAATGAAGCTAATTTTAGAAGCATTTCTATTATACTATACAAGTTTTTACCATACACCATATACCATATACCATACACCCTATCCCATATACCATACGCCATATACCACATACCATACACCATATCCCATGTACCACATACCATCTACCATATCCCACGTACCATGCACCACCTACCATATACCATCTACCACCTACTATATACCATGTACCATATTCCATATACCATAGACCACACACCATACACCATATACCATAAACGTACCTAATACAACTTAGATAAAAATGAGGTATATTCGACACAATTCTATGAAATCCTCAATGATATAAATATTCGTAGAATTTTAGCCTATAGAATTCTATGGAATTAAAAAGTATATTAATTATTGAATGTTTGATTGACGTTTCATTTTATGAAAAGATTTTACATCATTTGAGTTGAATACATTTTTTCCAGAAAAATTTTTTTTGTATTCAACAATTTTCTGAAAATTTTTTTTAGTAATTTTCAAAATTTCAAAATTTTTCAAAAATTAAAAAATTTAAAAAAATATCGATATTTGAGATGAATGATTAAATAAAATAAGGGCCGGAAAATTCATTCAAAGAAGAATGGTAGCAACATATGGAAATACATTAAGGGATGAGATCATTTGATAGTCATATATCACAAAATGATGTAGAGTTGATACAAAGAATTCATATGTTGTTGTATTATTAACCATGAGAGGTTCACATCCTATATTCCAACCAGGTAAGCATCCTAGTCGATGCTGTCGCTATTTCCGCTTTCGAAAGTTTGCAAAAAACTAAAAAGTCTATTCAGAAAAAAAAATTTGCATGGGAATAAAATTTTCAAAATCGACAACTTTCATTGAGGAATTATTGGAACATAAAATTAATTAAATAAGTAAGTGAACAAATAAGCAAATAAACAAATAAATAAACAGATAAATAAATAAATAAACAAATAAATAAATAAATAAACAGATAAACAAATAAATAAGTGAATAAATAAAGAAATAAATAAACAAGTAAATAAATAAACAAATAAATAGATGAATGAATGAATAATTAAATGAATAAACAAATAAATAGATAAATAAATAATTATAAAATAATTATTTCTTTTTTTCAAAACCACACATCAATGAGTGCTCTTTGGTAAATTTACACTTATACCAGTGGTTGTCGTAAACATCGTTCACGTTAAGTGATGCGCGATCACATGTGTTGCCATTGTGTTCACTACTACGCGCGAGTGATCTTTGATGCCTTAGCAAACATGTGTTCTAAAGAATTGGGGGTGGGCCAAACCTATCGACACAAATTTCTGAAAAATTTGAAGGGCGCTTCTTTTTAATATTGATTATTTGATGCGTTAAATTATTGTTTGAATAGTTGTTTATGTAAAATAGAGTAGGAGTACGTATGCATGTTTACCTACTACACAGGTGTACATTTTACCTGCTATAAAGGTGATATAGGTATACATTTTTACCTGGTATATAGGTATACATTTTGCCTCTTATAAAGGTGTGGATTATACCTGTCATATAGGTGTATATGTTACCAGTTACAAAGGTTCACATTCACCTGTTGCACTTTACTTGATACGAAGGTGCACATCTTACCTCTTATACAGGTGGTTACACCTGTTATAAAGGTGTACATTTTACCTGTTATAAAGTTTCACATTCACCTGTTGCACTTTTCTTGATAGGAAGGTGCACATCTTACCTTTATAAAAGTGTGCATTTTACCTGTTATAAAGGTGTACGCTTTACCTGTTACAAAGGTTCACATTCACCTGTTGCACTTCACTTGATAGGAAGGTGCACATCTTACCTCTCATAAAGGTGTAGACTTTACCTGTTATAAAGGGGCGCATTTTAGCTATTCCTTTTTTTTCATTCCACGGCGTCCACGCACGAAAAGTTTTTACTTCTTTCTGCTTAAACCAAGTTCAATACGTGAAAAGTGATGAAAAAATAATCGCTCGAAAAATGATTGCAATCCGTTGATTGCATATATGTGTATGCAAAGCGCATCATGGCAATGTGGCATTATGCGGATGTTTGCCTGTGTATGTCTGTCTGCCGGCGCCGACTTGAAGACCAACACGCCTAAAATCACTGATTTGTCTGTCTCTGTCTGTTCGCCCGTGTATGTTGTCTGCCCGCCGGCACCGACGTGAAAACCGACACTCCTAAAATCACGGAATTGTCTGTCTCTGTCTATCTGTCCGTATATGCTGTCTCTCCGCTAGCGTCAATTTTAAGGTTAAAATATCTAAAAACTACGAAATTTTAAGGATACAACCGCGTTTCAAGGATAATCTCCTATTCGATACTCACAATGATCTGTTAGCTGTGAATTCAATTTTATTCATTTATTGAATAGTGGAATTTTTATTTTCTATTTTTTATTTTGTAACCAAGAAACGATCGAAACTATCTTTGAAAGATTTGCAAATCTGACCAACCGATCAAGAAAAAAAGGTATTCTTAATCTCATCAGATTATTTCCTCGTTATTTGTGAGAGCGGTTGGTTTGATGGGCGGAGCAATAAAACTACAACGACATATTAGAACATTTAATACACTTCTGTTTGATTGAGTTAACTTCTTAAGATGAGAAATTATGCTCATATTTAGTATTAAGAAATAACCTCTCTCGTTTAGCTTTTTGAAATGAATTAAATCCTACCGAAATTATTTCTTCATCGACGCCACTAATCGTTATTTCGATACATTTTTTAATGTTTTTTATATAAGTTTATTTAATATTTATTTGCATTTAAATTATATATACATGAGTCGGAGAACTTTTTTTATTTACACGACTATAGAATTATAGCCCCAGGGCTTTTAACGGATGTTTTACGATAGATTTTGAAGCGAATGGAGGAGCAGAGTTGATTGCAAATTTTAGACATGTTTTTTTTTTCTTGCAAGGAGTTTATTAGCTTCAGGCTTGAGGTGACTATCTCATTTCCCTTGTTTTAATGTAACTTGTTCTCACGCCTTGCTCCACCTAAAATATCAAAAAAAGGCTTGAGAAAGAGCTCGAGCTTTTGTAATCGCTCCGATCTTGAGGTCACTCTATTTATCCAATAGTTTCGAGTTATTCTATCCTGAAATTACTCTCTTTCAGTTGACTCGCTCAACACCTTCTGCGTAAAAACCCTCATTTATTGTTAGGACTTTTCCTCTTTTTTCCATCAAAAGAAAAAAAAGAGAAAAGTGTTTTCTTCTTGAGAGGAACTGCTTGTTCCTCTCAAGTTTATTCCTTTTTTTCCTGCTTAATTTCCTAACTCATTCCAAATTATTTTCATTAATTGCATCGTTCAACTACTCGATCCTCTTTAAAGCAATTGCTACAAATCACTCGACAGATCCATTCGATCGTCAACGAATGAGTGAAGAAGCATACGCAAAGATTTCACTAAATATTCGTCGTTGTATTTTTCTTCATTAAGCTAAGCTCTATAAGTTGTCAAAAAAAGACTTTTTTGTAAAAAGATAAGCTAGCGCAAATATTGCCCTCATATTTTTTTAACTTCTCATCCACCCCCCCCCCCCTTCGCATGAATTCCTTCAAAAATGCGGTTTTTTTTTGGGATCTGTCGCATATAAATTGAAAAATTGATCAGTGCGAAACATATATAAACTTGTTTGCATCGCTTCTTGCAAAAGGATTTCCAAGCTTAGCTTCAAGTTTGTGGCATAGGAGGTCATCGTGTTTTTAAGAGACCACAATGTGGAATACATCTTATATCCATCAGATTTTAGAGCCGTAGTTTCGTAGCACTAAGCATGAAACTGCTAAGCAGGCAAACACAGACATGCAAATATGCTTTTAACAGGCATAGCTGCAGCAACATTTAGAATGATTGCATAAAAGTAGTTTGAGATGAGGTGAAGGCCTTTTATGAGTCTATATATATTTTTGATGATTTTATTTTTATTTCCAATTTTTTTGAAAGAAATTAAGGTTCGGTGGATTTGAGACCGAAGAAATATTATTGCATTTTCCAGTGAGTGAATCCCACTCATAATACGAATATTTTTTTGGGAAGGGGTGGGGTGGGATGGGGGGGGGGGAAGGAAGGTAAGGTACCTATAACTACAAGAGTTCTGACCTATTGCCTGTAATAAGATTGGGGTATATTATTTTGTTTCTTAAAAAAAATGCAATAGTTATATTTAAATATGCAATAAATTTATTTTTGTAAGCAAGGGGAATAAAACAAATAAATTTAAAATTCGAATGTTAAATTTTAATCGTTCTTTAAATTTCAAGTCAAAAAGCTCTTTTTTTCTCGGAAATTTTTCAGTCGCTTCGCTCTGATCACTCGGCGAAAATTATGCGCATTAGCAAAATTTCTCGATATCGAGCGTTAGCGAGTTACACTCATATAAGATTGTAATTGATGTATTTATGACGTCATATGACGTCATCAGCTGACAAGACTCGAAAAATGTATCACAGCTAATAACCAATTCCGCCTGTGGGAAATGTTCATATTGTTGTCGTTCATATTGCTAACGTTCGATGTTGTAACATCTCTTTCGGGGCTTTTTTTTAAAGCGATATGAGGGCTTTTTCTTTCGGTGTTGACCTATTATTATCGAGCTAGTGGCTAGTGGATTGTTTATCGCTGAATTTTTGTGGAATGCTTCTTCATTGTCCTAGAAGATGTGTTTACGCGATCGACACAAGATCAGATGCTAAAGAAAATAATGCAGAAAAGACTCTCAAAGAATCGATAGATTCCTCCTCGATGCTTATTCTCGACAGCCATTTTTTCTAAAAACTTAATATTGTTGTTACTTCTTTCGATTGCAATCAGCATTTTTACGATAGATCTTCAAACAAAAAATTACATAAAAACATATGGAGTGGATTATATGGAGCCCGTAAAAGAGATGAACAATTACATCATGAATTTTCGATCCTTATATTTTTCAGGAATTATTTGTCGGCAGCAAATTTGGACGTTTAAGCTGAGAAGGACAACAGTCAGGACATCAGCTGATGATGCTTCCACATGAGCGTTTAATTTTTAATACGTAATATTTATGTAATATTTATTATTTAATATGTAAGTTTTCAACGCAGAAAATCGTTAAATTTGGAGATGAGGCACTACCCATTAGTGATGCTATTTTAGCAAAATTTTCGTTGTAGTACTATACTTATAGCGAAATGGTATAACACCGTACTTCGACCATAGTTTCAGATATCTCGTGTACCACACCTGCAGCATACCTGCGAATTTGGATTTGGTACAATATCATAGCAAGTAAACTGACTTCAAACATACAATACTAATACTGCACTTTTTGTACCTCAGGTTTTTCTTTTTGTGCCTCAGGTTTTTCTTTTCGTACCTCAGGTTTTTCTTGATACACATGAATAGGATGGGACGAATCACAATAATAATAAGTAGAACGAACGAAAGACGTCAGAATAGTACGATCACTGGCCGAGAAGATTCAAAAAATCACGGAAGCAAGTCCAAGAATAAAATCAGTATTTCTTCACCAAAAACCAAATAGAAGCAAATGCCGCAGGGCTGATGTCGCTAAGGCAGATTTTACACGTTCATTTGCCCCCGTCGAAACTTCAGAAACCATCTGCCGTATCCTCTGATCAACTAGACAACCACCATCAATTTTCATATGTAGGCGACTCGTGATTGAAAAATGGGTAGGTTTACAAAAGTATGCCAAATGAATGAAGGAAGACAGCAATATGTCAAAGGTCGAAATCAAGACCAATTAAAACTCTGTTTGTCATTTGAACCCTAATAGATCGCACAGGCTTCAAATATAACAGTTGGGGAATGCATCGCAAAACAGAAAATGAGATTAGAAACAGGGGGATCGAAGAAATAAATAGGCCATTCAAATATATAAACAGATCACAGGTCATTTTTCTTTTGCAATAGTCCATATACCAGCCGCCAAGCAAATGCGTATACGAATCCCATTCCTTTGATGGGACAGGAAGTGATAAAGTCTTCTTCCCCCTCTCCATCAAATGCTTTACATGCACGAGTCTATTTGCATTCCTATCGATGTCCTATACACTAATACTAACTATTGAACCGTTTAAATCAAATTCAGCTCCGATCTTGAATGAGGCTTTTCAGTCCTTCGGTGTTTATCCCGAACTTTCGTACGATCCTTAATAGTGCCCTATTAAGAACCACTCATCTCAGTACGACGTCCAGCTATCCTCAGACCACCTGCCAGCACCAGTTTCGGTGTATGAGCTGTCCAGCTCAATCTTTCTGGAAGTGGCATATCAAGCCCAATTTTTCTGTCTGTCTTTCCGACATCATCAGTTTCATCCTCATCGGATTCAATATGTCGTCGCCATAGTGGAAAGATGCGCCATTCGACGCCTGATCTGCTTATTGCAGCTATTTCTTTATAATCTATAGTTCCTGTTACAGCATCCAGCACCTCATGCTCATTTTTTAAATCACACACTACGTTTGTCCCTGAATCAGTTATCACTATATCTCAATGGCTCATCGATGCGTACGCTGTCCAGGATATCAAGATAAGCTTGTTCAGTCTCCTGCGCATAACGATGCCCGCTTCTCCCCAAAGTAATGAATAGTTACAAGAATAAATGAATACTTGATACATCTTTCGCTCCGAATGCCAACAATGACGAATGCTCGGAACGACGTTTTAACGTCCACTCCATGCTTCTTTCTGACCTCTTTCAATGGTCTCGCCAAAAGCGAGCAAAAACGCCTACGGCAAAACTTGGTTGGATGAGTTGCGGATTCAATACAGCAAACATTGTGGCCAAAATACTAGCAGAAGAGCGTGTTTGGAGCCGTATTGGATAGAGCCATCAGCTTTTGGAGAAACTTTATGCGTCGTTTTCTTTCTGCGCTGTCCTCAGCTCCCGTTCATCGGACTCGCTTCACGACTTCGCAGTCGTTGTTGACGGCATGCTTTATTTTAAGGATCGCTTCTCGATCGCTGAGTGCTTTCATCCGGTCAGCTTGTTCAGCTTTATGTCGTACTCTCAGATCTTTTCTCGCATTTGTTATAGTTAAGTTGCTTACTTACATTGAATGCATTGAACAGTTGTGATTTCATCGATTTCATTGTTGTCTCCATCGATGCAGCTGGCAATTTTTCCATCTTTCGCGATCCTGAACTCGCCGCATCCAAGCAGTGCCATGTAGACGTCGAAAACCCATCTTGTTGGCAGTCTGGCGCGTTCTTGCTTTCCATATTACGACGATCATATCCCAAACACTAACATCCTTACTACATCACTTTATAATTTCTGCATCGAATGCGATATGCTATGATATATATCTTGTTTTTGTGCACTTTTAATGTCAGTCATTTCAATCAACCATGATCTTAGAGGGGGAGCATGCTGCTGATAAGGGAAAAATACGCTCAAGAAATAAAGATTAGACGTAAATTTCATTCGCTGCACTTTCGTTTGTTGTTTGTATATTTGCACTTGAAATAGATGAAAAATTTTCTTGAAACTCCTCATAAAATTTGTCCCTTAAAAGAAAAATTCCCTCCCATCCTCTCCCCCTCCCCCCCCCTCCCCCATAGTATAAAACAATCCCCCCTAAATCTTCCATGAAAAAACATGAAGCCATAAAAATTTCAAAGATGAGAAAAAGAATTGCCTTATCAAAAATAATTCAAACTACAAGAAAAACAAGCATACATATGATATAGTTACTCATTTTTATTGACCTCGTTGAACATCTAGACCAGGAAATCTAGCCCCAAATTTTCAAATGGAAGAGTTCGTCCCATACGATAAATGATAGCGCCGTTTTGGGGCCAAACGCACAAACTTGAAAACTACAAAAGCGCACTAACACTTTTAAGAGATTTTATGGACGAAATACATTTTAGGTGATAGAAAATTTTTTTTGTCAAAAAAAATTGTTGAATTCTATTCCCTGCCATCCTTCAAAAATCAGGCTCGACTTATACTTCACCTGCGAATTTCATTTGGTACAATACCGTCTGTACTTGATACAGGTATGATACAAAAAGTCCAACACCTTTTGTTTGCTAGAGCGGCATCACTACTACATCGAGACGATGTGCTTTCCTGATTTATATTAATATCTTAGAGCAATGCCACATTTCGCACAATGCATATCGAAAATGAATCAAAGAAAAGTGCATTATTTTCTTCGATGTTTTTAGTCGCTCTTCGGGTATGAGGAAATTTCTTCTGTTTCCGTAGTATAACTACGTGATTCGTACGGAAATATTTCTCGGAGAGATTGCTTCGTTTTCTATATTACTTGGCAATTGCTTGACATTTTTTGAGAAAGATGGCACAAGCCGGAAGTTTTCTGAATACACTAAGAAGGAAGGAAAAAGTTGGTGAGTGACACTTGAGTTACTATAAACATAAGTCAGATGCCAATCACCTGTCGTTTCCGGTTTACAAGAGTAAACACAAAGTGCGGTAATAATTTGTTGAATCTTTTCTGATGAAGTACATTTTAAGTATAGGTAAAGCTCAATGTGTAATTACTACAAATCATCATAATACATCCCTCCTCAATATCTTAGTCCTCTTATACCGTAAAAATTTAGTGATCTCTTCTCAATATAACACAATAACATTGCTTATTCGATTATCGCTGAATACTGTTCAGTTTAACGGTGGAGGAGGATTGCATCATCACAGGATTAAGCCTCCGGAAGAGTGCACACTTAAGCACAAACGATAAGGCAACAAATTCCATGATGGATGAGGGAAGGGAATTTCAGCAGTCGTTTAACAGCAATAATTCGTCCGAAGAACATGACCAATACCATTTACCTGAATATTATTTTCGTTGGAATTAACTCGACTTAAGGTGTCAACTTAAGGTTGTCTCATGTCAACTTAAGGCCAAGATGATGACTTCGCAACCACGACCTAGCCTTTGTTATATTCTCTCATTAACCTGAATATCTTTATTTGCTTCCTGGCCACTACCTTTTCATCATTTATGATTCTCGCAACCATTCGGTTGATTTTTCCTTCTGTTCTCTTCTTAAGGATGAGCTAGATAGGTCCTTGAATCGTGCTTTCAGCGTGGAATTTAGTGCTGTACTATTCATTCTAAAAATTCACTCAGATGTCTCATTATTAAGGCAACTCTTTTGGATTTTTACAATAATGTTCCTAGGCAGATTTTTACAATATTGTTCGGAAGGCGCACAATTCTCCCGGCCGTTCAAGGTACTCTCGCAATTTCACTCCTCAAAGGGATCCCCGACCCATTCTCGATCCAGGTGAGCGATGTTGTGTTTCATTCCTTGTATAACCATGTTTCCACTACTGATATTAACGTTTGTTATTTGCATATTTGACATTTCTGCAGGAAACTTTCGATCGAAGATCGATGCTGAAATTCTTTAATATTATTTCTCACTTTGTGATAAATGAGAAACATTAAAATAAAATTTAATAAAATTAAAAAAAAATTCAGCGTTCTTAGCGAATTTTTTTATACCACTGAAAACTTTTGCCTTTAAAGCTGTTGGACGAGCAAAGAGGGAAAAGAATGCGGAGAGAAAAATATCACAAATGCGAATTCGATTTAATCAAATATTTGTAATGTTTTTCATTTCTTTTGAATCGTCTGAACTAAGTACTCTTTTTGTTTACATTAAGTGTCAATTGCATATCATAGAAAAATTTGATATTATTGAAGAGATGTTGTTTTTACCTCAGGTTATGAATGAGTCTGAGAGGGCTTTTAATGTTCTTCTAGATGCACCTATCGACTATTCCCAATTCTTTTTTCTTTAAACACTTATAGGTCAAGATATATCGATGACCGCTCAATTTATGTCAATTGCACGCCATATAAAAATTTGATGTTTCAGAAAAATTCTTATTTTTGCCTCAGATTTCTCTCGAATGGGTCCACGCTAATCCTTCGAGCTTTGCCTCTTCCTGGTATCCTATCAAACTTATTGTGGTGTGATTATCATCGAATGGCTCGGCCTATCACTCCATAGCCATAGGCACCATTTCTTTGTAACTCTTTCGTATCTCCTGGTTGTCAGCCGCAACCACTATCACAACTTCTTCAAAGGCATTTAAACGATTGCAATCTCTCTCGAACACGATAGAGCGCAATAGCATCAACAATGGGATAACAATCTTCTGATAAAATCAAACTTGTTGGAACTTCTATTACTCGTGAGGATCTTCATAAGAACTTCCAGCATCCCTACCTAGTCCGGGAATTTTCGGCACTCAAAACATCCCACAGCCACCTAGAAGCTGTTGGGAACGTGGGTACTCTGGTGCTTTGCTATGCGTCCTTCACTTAGTACACCTATCTGGTGCTCTTGCGGAGAATATATATATATATATATATATAT
>JAARMF010001828.1:0-14535 GCA_022844705.1 Toxascaris leonina
TGCATGTTGCCTCACGCAAAATTTGTTGAGGGTCGGTGAGCAAAAAATTGAGTTATTCTTGTAGGAGGGGCCTCAGTGATTGAATATGCTTTCCCATGTTCTTCTCATGCAAAAATAGCTTGTGCTATTCGTCTAGTAATGCGCTATGAATAAATGCTGCATACTATTTCGTACGACAAATTGACGAGGACATTTCAGAGCGATGAATCTGAGGGCACAACAATTTCGAACTATCATCAGCAACTGGCTACGCTTCTTGCTGAACCGTTTCGGATAACAGCACTTCCAAGTGGCAAAAATATAACTGAGAATGAAGAAGTAACGCTAATAACAACAACTACCAATGCAACGCCGAAGAAAATTATTCCATGCATTATCTTTATCCTTGTGCTAATTTTTATTTCTAACTCTTTTTATATGCTCTTATGATGTGTTATCTACTTNCTATCTACTTTTTTATGCGTATTTTACACAAACTTGAGTTCCAAAATTTTCAGTATACGCTGCACTGGCAGTGAAATAAAACAAAGCACATGGAACGCGAAAGAAAATGCTTTCAAGCAATGCCTTTTTGTTGTTTCTACTTCTTATTTTCATGTTTCTATGTTGTCTTATCTATGTTCATTGTTCGTATCTATGGGAATTTGTTCCTCCAAAACATTTAGTAAACACTCACTTACCAGCACTCGCACTCAAGCGAAAACACCCTCAGACACCACCACTCGAATTCTAGACCTCCTGGCGTCTAAAACCGATGACTGAAAGAGCTGGANGTCATGGCGTCTAAAACCGATGGCTGAAAGAGCTGGAGATGTTTAACGCAACCAAACAAACGACGACGGAAGTGCTCGAAGCTTCAATATAGATGAATATGATCAGCGGAAAGACGCTACCGAAAAGAAGCATTCGACTCTAACGGGATAAAATTCTGCACAGTTGTTTTCTCCAACAGAGTAGATCGGATGTTGGCATAGTTGACAATGTTTGTTTTGTGGGGCAGCTTCTCAGATCCAAGAAGAGAGGAGAGGAATGGGTGTTGATTAGTGATGCCATTGTAATAAATGGCATTGCATTTTTTACTGCACCTATACGAATACCGCATATAGTAGAGTACCGCACCGCGTCGGAACTCGCAAGCAGAGTGTAATGGCGGCAGAAGAATTGTATTATATCGATGTTTCGTGTAAAGTGCATGCTCACAGTGCCACTTCTTTGCCGTACTTTTTGCAGAATTTTGGAACAATATTACAATATCCATTTTTTGTAATAAATAAAGGACGGATATATCGTATCATTACTTCACCCCACTTATAGTTGGAATGTATTTCATCTGGAAAGAGCAAAAGAAGTGTTAGCCCTCTTTTACATTTTCAAGTTGTAGCGTTTGGCACCAAGATGATCGTGGAGATCGATTACACCACTGATGGGACAATCCGTTATCTGCTCGCTTTGTGTTTCGATTGTTCCGCAGGCGATTTTGTTGCTCATCACACGAACTATTTGCTTCCACAGGCGATTTGATTTTTCTTAATAATGCGAAGTGATGTCTCGCTTGCCCTTGAAATGATTTATTGAGCTGCTCGCACAGAAGCTATATTGTTGTGAATGTACTCGGAATGTCACTAGGAATGTCACGCCTTCTTTTAGCTCCCCTTTCCTAATCTCATTTCTCTGCTCTGTAGTGCAATCCCCAACCGTTATACGTCATGCCGGTACCGTGATCTCCTCAAGTGCAATCCATTAAGACTTCAAACGCATCAGTGTTTTAATTTCGACCCTTCGTATATCGTTATCCCTCTACATTCATTTTGCGTGCATCCGGAGCAAACTTTTCATTTGCTAGTCGTCCACATATGGAATGCGGTGATGGCTATGTGGCTTTTTCGAATACAGCGAAATGTCACTAGGACTTCTATGGGCACGAAATGCGTGTGAACATTCTGCCTCAATCATAACCCGTCGACAATTGCATCCATTCCGTATTTGATGAAGGAAATGATGGTTTCTTTTGCAATTTGTTTTGATGATTTGTTAAACCTTTTCAGTCAGTGACGCACTCTATCCTAACAGCTTTTATTTATTCTGCTTGTTAATAAAGTAATTTCTACTGTCCTATTGGCGTTATTTAAGAAAAGCCTCGCGCTTTTTTTTAAAACCATCGGTGCAATCTTTTGCAACAGCCACCGAAAATAAACTGCTGACTCATCCACTGCATCTCACTTGCTTCAGAAATCCATGATTGCGCCCTCAACGACTTCATTGCTTGCCATTTGCCTCAGGTTTCCTTAGACAATTGACAGCTCATCATTTTTCGTGACGTCAAAGTGATTGAATATTTAACCGCGCACATTTTACAAGAGCGTCAAAACCCCTCAATTATGCTTCACATTCATCGATTTCTTAAGAGGAAAACCTGGAGGAGTATCCTTCAATGAAACCCTCTCGAAGAAAGACATCCTCGACAAGAACAGCAGCAACATTAGATCATCACCGTCATCGACGTCAAAACGTTGAAGACATCGTTCCAAGCTCCGCCCTTGCCATAACAAAACAAATGCTCAAATGAAAGGATAGTCGCTGCGGAAAGTGAGGAGTTTTGGATCTTTGGAGTTTTGAACCTCGGCAAAGTAGTTTGTCTTGAAGCATAAAACCTCTGCTTGCGTCGTCGATTTTTCTAAACACAAACCACTACCTGTGAACCTATCACGCGCTGCTGGAAGAAGCGTTTCGAAACTAGGAATTAAATATTGCGATATTAAGCTGAACTTAATTAGATTCTTCTATCACTCACTGACCGACATTCATGGATCAATGGATGGATCGATTGATTATTAATTGTGTTGATACGTTAACAAAATTGGGGAAAGATCCTTTAGAATGTTTACGATGTTACGTCCGCAATAGGCGATATCCACTGTTACTGCAATAACAATGCACTGATGAGAGAAATCATCACAAAGAGGTCATTAGTTTTTGGATTTTCTAGCACGTTCCATGCGCTTCCGTTTGATCAGGTCGTCGTATTCCTTTATAAAATCAATAACTCGTTGATCCTTCACTAATGAGTCCTCTGCGACGAGCACCTCCATCACCATCCGAAAGATGAAGAGGTACTGCTGAAATTATTTGCATTAATGGATTGGGAGATGAATTAAATATGCATACGCTATCGGCATCAAACTACTGAACTTGACGTTTCTGCCAACGCTCATAAGATCAAAGTTCGGTCTTAAGAACGAACCCGAAGGTTTCATCTGTTACTTTACGTTTTGTTTTTATATATTTTTAAAAAAGGATTCATGGAAAAATCTGCATGACAATCATAGACATCATTCAGATTTAGATATGTTTCTGGTATTAGATATGTTAGTAATTTTTTAAATTATTTTCTCCTTATTTACGATAAGGCGCTTGTAGAGACGAATGAATTAGGAAAATGAAACGACTCGTGAGGGATGAGGTGGTGGGAGGAGAAGGAAAAGGGCTGAAGGGACAAACTGTTTAGAAAGGACAACATCCAAGCACGGAGGAGAGGAAGTTTATGCGAGTGAGAACAATTTTTAGATAAGCTGATAATTAAGCTTTACCTGATCATTTTGAACGGCACCCATGCGTTGTTCCCTGAGGTCCTTAAGCAGTTCACTCATGACAACCACTTCTTTTCGTTTGAGTCGATATAACGCCATTTCCACTGCAACATACGCTCCTGTCCTGAAATGCCAAAATGAGAAATTGCTTCAAAAATTGAGAATTGTACTGTTTAGGTTACATTAAAATATTCCAAAATGAAATTCAGCGGCTACATTAAAAAATTCGTTTTATATCACGATTAGATTCCTGTCAAAGAGATCCATTCCAAAAGAGAATCTTCTTTCCGTTCATAATTCGAATCCGACCGAATAAATCCAAATAACAAAAAAGTCACTTCATATTATAATTCGAATTCCATCAAATAAGAACCATTTCAGCAAGTGATTTTTCGAAGAACCGAACAGCTGCATCATTGAGAACATCACATCATAACAAATTGAATCCTTCGCACGATTTCAAATGAGTCATTTCCGCATAAGCCAAATTCTTTGCTATTCAAAATAACTCTCAAAAATCTCCGATAGTTTCAAAAGTGGAATAGCATGGCTCACCTCCCAATTCCAGCACTGCAATGTACCACTATTGGTTTCTTCTCCGCGTACTTATGTACAAGAGTACGTACTTCTTTGCATACCGCTACTGACTCAGGCACACCGTGATCTGGCCATCCGGAATAAAGAATATGCTCGGTCTGTGAAATGTTTTAGTTATTAGCTTAAATTGCTGCCTACATAACAAGCCATATAGATGTTGACAACGTTCGTATTATGCCATAGAAAGGTCCATAGCGCAGAAAGTTATGAAATGCAAACGTTGTGCATACACAGGATGTAATTTACTGGTAAATATAGATTTTCTGCAGCGGACTCACTTCGGTGTCATCCGAGGTAGTTCCCCTCTCAGTTCTGATTGGCTGCAACAACCTTATGAAAGACCAGTAATCATCATTTGAATGCCTATTCAAAGTAGGCCACAGGAACATATGCAAATGTCAACCAGCAGCTATGTGATGACAGAAGTACACAAACTTCCTCAGGTAAGTATAACCTGCGAATAATTAACGAATCGGAAAAAAATCAAAGCGAACTTCATGAGACACTCCAGCATATGTGATCTGAAGTTTAGTGCGAACGACTTTCTTTAACGACACCACATGTTTCGGCTTTTCCAGCACACGAACCCTCACCGCACCATAATCCTTGCATTCATTGCCATCTGATGGTATGTATTCCGCACACTGCTCTCGACCATCTTCCATTGGCTGGCATAATTGCAGTACAACCTTGAAGAACGACATTATTTCAATTATTGTAAAACAACATAAGTTCAAGCTTGGATTTCGTTACGGGTTTTCTGGTTATGATTTCTCATTTGGAGGCTTATAGAAATTGGAGTTGGAGGATTTGGAACAATATCCGAGCTGTGAAAATCGTGCATTCGGTTTAGAAGGCCGCATCATTTGCTTGCATTTCCGATGCATCTGCTCTCTACCTCGCTCTATACGGCTCTTTTCCCTCCAAATAGTGGAAATGTACAAAGTGACAGTGCCATTTCAATTGCAGGAAGAGAACAGGACAAAGGGAGGAAATGTGGAAGGGTAGGGATGAAACAAGAGGAGCTCGACATCCTCACAGGTGAGTCTATAGCGAATTCCTTTAAGACTATGTAAACCTCATACGCCTTCTTCGAAAGTCTTTACATATGGTATTATTTCCCGTTGTGCACACCCACTTCATCGGAGCCTTTAATTGTTGTTGCTCATTAGCGTTGCTGAATGAGCGTAATCGAGTTAAGAGATAGAAGTCATTAAAAAGTTTCGTTCTCATTCCATTCCTCATCGTGATCACTTTCTGCTCATCCACCCTCTGCGATTGGAGTAATGACTGGCCACGAATTATTGTGATCACAGTGATCATTTTTTCAATTATTCCATTATTACGACCCTCCTATTACTATCGAATTAACTATAAAATAATGCAAGCCGTGAATTCGATACGATGAGTGCTTACCTTTGAACCTTCCTGAACTATCATTATGAGGAAATGTTGTGCTGTATTCTTCAGTGGTCCTTGAGCACAAATAAATACAAAATCTTCGTCGACTTTCACATATGATGCATGTATATAATCTTCGTCTTAAAGATTGCTACCGTTTATATCTGTAGCAGCGAACGTGGTCGCACATACTGATAAAAGGTGAGGTCTAACTGGTGAACCAAGAACCAATCGATGTAAGGCTTATCTTTCAAGCCAAGAGGTGCTTCACCTTATCGATACAAAGCTCAACTTTCGAGGCAAGAATTACTTCGCGTCACTGATAAAAGGTCAAACTTTTAAGCCAGAAACTACTCTCCTCGTCGACAAAACAGCTCCCAGTATCGCCAAGGCTGTTAAAATTATCTTCCTTATGCCCTGACTGCAAATACCTCATGGGAAGCAAAAAAAAAAACGATGGGATGAGACGCAGTGTAGACGAGGATCATTGTACTGAAGTTTTACGCCGTGTTATCAATTCCTTGATGTTCAGGACTGCATTGTGGTGCGCTATCCTCCCCTCCCCNCCCCCCCCCACCCATCCCCTTTCCTTCCCTTCAAACTCAAACTATTGAGGTTTAATTCGTCGCTGCAGCGGCAATGCAAGATGCAGAGTAAGTGAGCGTTTTAATTTTCAGATGCCTGCGTTTAAAGAGTCCACTCATTGGAAAATTGGTCATTTGAAAGTTGTTCCTGAATAGTCGTTCTGGCCAAATCGATATCAAACAGAGATGTGCAGTAGTAAAATTTATTGCTAACTCTAGAAGAAGGGCTAATGTAAAGCTTATTGTGTTGCTATTCGGAACTTACTATCTGGAGTGTTCTTTAATATGACTCTTGTGTTGTCCAGCAGCCGAATGTCCTCAAATCTGAAAATATAGCACTGATTAGTAAGACTGGATGTGTTTGTTGAGAGCTGGATGTGTTGAGTAAGACTGGATCGGTAATGCGAGTCGTGGATCGTCGTCAACATAACAGGTGACGAAAAATTTTTACGGGTGAAAGATGTCGTTTGCCGATATCACACGGTGGCGTCTTATGATTGTTACTCTGAGCATATATATATATATATATATATATATATATATATATACGCACGAAGGAATGACAAATCCCGACATTTTTTCATGAATGATGAGCGAAGCACTGTGCTTTGTCTCCTACGTCACAACTCATTCCCTTCTACAGTTTACTGTCATTAAACTGCTTAAATTATAGCTGCATTTCCCAACGTCTGTCATCAGTCTAAGAAGTATGATANNNGTCATCAGTCTAAGAAGTATGATAATAATGACGTTCATTGCCTAAATTCCCACATAATATTTATTATGTCTCCAAAAGAATGCTAAAGGCATCGCATCAGAAATGAACAACTAAACGACGTTCGTAACTATGACAATCGGAGAGTACAGTACAATATTGGCTCGCCTATTTTTGTCATAGTTTTTCTCACATTCCCATGCGGATTGTGAACCACTCGGAACATAAGGTTTCAAATCATTGACAAATTCTTTTCGAATCCCACGAATACCCATCGCTGTCACCTCATCCATCCACATTTCAGGTACGGAAACTTTATGCGAGCTTATTGATTTCTCCTGCAAAATTCCGCTATCAGTATTTATTGTAGCTAAATATTTAGTAATATCTTCAACGAACAAGAAATATAAAACAGTAAACTGTAACGAAATTCGAGATCGTGGCAATAGTCGAGGATGGGGCTGCTGCTATGTGTGGCGAGATGGAGTGACTTGGGGCCAACAACCTCACTAAGAGACAGTTCAGGCAGCTTAAAAACACTGTAAAGGGATCCAGACAAAGAAAAAAGACATAGTTCCCCTCAATCCTGTGTTACTTGTACGAGTGAAAATCTACGGTGAGATCTTCATTATCTTCTCGTTTCATCTTTCCCATACCTCCTTGATAGCATTCAAAATTGAACTAGTAATTTAAAAAAAGTGTTGAGAAATAATTCAAAAGCATCTAATTTCTCCAATCATTGAGTTGGATCGCCTGAAAACAACGAAAAGATATCCCCATGTGATCTCTCGCACATATGAGGACAGCAACACTGCGATATGATTATTGATTATTCACAGCAAATTAAATTCAGCAGTGATCTCAGTAGATGTAAGAGGCTAGATGCGATATTCAGAATATGTAAGTATGAGACTCATAAATATGACCACTTATATGAATCGCGAGTATAAATACTTTTAAAAATGTTCTTTATTATTTCTATGAGATNGAATTCAGCAGTGATCTCAACAGATGTAAGAGGCTAGATGCGATATTCAGAATATGTAAGTATGAGACTCATAAATATGACCACTTATATGAATCGCGAGTATAAATACTTTTAAAAATGTTCTTTATTATTTCTATGAGATTGCATTTATTCAAGACGATTCGCTCTCAAAAACTAGCTTCACAGAAATGCAAAAGGATGCTGAGACATCAAACTGTCACCTCGGCGGCTTTACGGGTGAATTTTGTGGCGATCGGAGCACGTTTTTCGGCGACTTTTGGCACATTGATGATACGTCCATCGACGGTCATCTTGATATGTGCGCTAACACGTTTTCCAGCTGTTCGCCTTCCAGCGTCAGCTGCAACCGAACAATCGGCACGACCACGAGTATGCACACGCCTCTGCAATTTACGTATAGTACATCGGAATCACACTCAAAGCATTTCATGCAAATATAGCTGCTTACAGACTGTTGTTAGGTTAATCGAAAAAAGAAAAACTGTGTCTCATGTCCATCAACAGTTAATCTTCTTGATAGGATGTGGAAGCGAGATGTGGCTTCATCAATCATTTGCATAATAAGCGTGCCCTGACCTACATATGGTATCGACGCCCTTTATAGATGCTTCAATTGTCTTGGTCAATGAGCACTTCAGAGCCAACGAAAGGATGCGTACTGTTTTAAACTAAATATTCGAAAAGCTTCAAACCCTTATTGGGCTTATCTTCTTCAGCTCTACTGCGTTAAGCAGACAAGTGAGATGGTTGAGAAGGAAGNGTAAGTGAGATGGCTGAGAAGGAAGACACTTTGCCTTTGCCTTCGTTGCAACAGGCATCGTTAGAACGATATAGATTCCTTTGAAACGAACGTATAGACGAACGCCACCGCACGCCTGATAAACAATCCTAGAAATGATCGAGGCTCAGCGCTAGCAAGCTTGTATAGTATCCATTCAAATGCTAATTTTTAACGTAGTAAAATTCTTTCAGAGATGAGAATCCTTGTGTTCGTGCATAAACATTGGCATTTTTATGCAGAATGTTTGCATCTGCTTGGATATGATTATGTATTCGTCTGTGTGTTCATTTGACTTCTGACATTCTCAAACGTTGAATAAGATAAGCTACTGATCCTAGAGGAAGTACTGATGGGAGGAGATGGGAGGAGAGGGGGTGGTGGGGAGAGAGCAGAGATATCTCGTTGACTGCTGATGTGGTTGTTTCTTATCTCACAGAGTGCCCTGTGCCCTACCAATGCAAGTTATTAAGCAGTCTTCATCAACCTGTGCTCATGAACAGTACTCCGAACAGTACTCTGCTTATGAACAGTACTCCTAATTATTGATAGAGATTGCTGTAAAGGACGGTTTATTTGCTACCGACTGTGCAGCAACCCAATTGACGCTGTTCATTAGGATCCAGGCAATTGATATTATCGATGATTGATAAGATTAAACCACCTCTCGGAAAATCTCTATCAATTTGTCATATATTCACGATGCCAAAGCCTTCGACGCTTAAAGCCACAGCAAAGTTGCTTTTTCAGGTATCGTCCCCTAATCAGGGATGTCCTTTTTCACCTGTTGTTCATCTTGTGACCAAACGTAAAATCTAAAAATTTACCGGATATCGTTAGGTCATTCGTAAATGATCCAAAAATTTGCGGTCCTTTGCACAGTTCCTTCATTGATTTTCACATATTGGAGAATCACTTTCTCATATATTTGCGGTTAAAACAGTTTGGGTGAGTGATCAAAAGCTTTTCACGATACTTTCGGCTATCTTACCTTGTGGTCTTTCTCGGTTATCTCTTCTACGGTTGGGCGGCAAGGTTTTTACACCTGTGATAATGGGATCTATAAGCGTTGAGTCATTATCCATACGCGTCTTCAGTGGAATTGAAACTGCTCTAAAATTGCAGCGAAAGTCATAGATGTGGGCGATTCCTCGTACGTGCAACGGAGACATACTGGACATCACCTTGAAGCACGGAGACATGCCGTCCTACTATGGAATACTGGATGCGAGTATGGTCGTTTAGCGTCTAAATAATAATAAAAGTTACTGAAATTATTTTCATATATGGCACCGAAGGCTTTCTGCGTTTTTTGCATGCTATCATGAGGCAACTTAAGGATGCTGATCTTGAACGAGGTGATTTCGACATCGGCATTTATCGCATCCACTAATACTTATAAACGGTCATCAGTTAATATCCGCGATCCCTTCTAGTTGAATTTGTGCTGTGGAAATGTTATAAAAAAAACCATTATATTTCTCCGTCTTATGGCTCATAATGTTCAGAACTTCTCAAAACGGAACCATCATCATTGGAAGAGGGGGAAATATGAGGAAGGGGTTATATCGGTTAAAAATTATCAGTCTTAAGGAAGTTCGGTAGAAATAGGATAAGGATGAGGTGTATATTCGAAAACAGCGATAAGATAGGCTCGTATCCGATCAAATATTCATCTTTCTCTTGTTAACGTGCATGCGCTTTGCAAGTTCGTTAGTAATTTCGCGAATTCAGTGCGTTGATTCCATTAGTTGGCTGTTTTAGATGGATCATTTTGAGGTAGGATTCATACTATATGGAGGGAGCATTCGTAACAGGTCAAGGCAGACGTATATTCGAGACCGTGAGGAGGGGTGGGAGGTGTTGCATAAAGGTAGATGGATTGCAAGCCCAAGTTTGATAACTGTGTTCGGTAATAACCGACAAAAAATTTTGTTCAAGCTATGAGACCGGAAATTGGGTTTGTGGAGAAAAACGATTTGTGTCTGTAGGTAGAAACTGTCTGAGTCCGTTTGAGTCTGCAGGTGACAGCCGTTTGGTTCTACACGTCAAACCATTTGGGCATGTAGGTAAAAACAATAGTCATGAAAAACCTCGGAGATGGAATTAGGTNNNAAAACCTCGGAGATGGAATTAGGTCTCAACACGAAGGAGTTTTTTAGGGAAGAGAAGAGCTGTATAATGAATGTGTGAACATATATAAGCTTAATCCATTCCCGGTCCAGGTCGCAAAAGAATTGGAACCAGCCAGATATAACACGTCGTGATACAGAGTATGACCAAAAATAATCCCGGGCCTGGTCGGCCCTTTTTTAACCCATCTCACTATGATCACTGATTCCGTTTGGCTTTGGTTCTGCTCGTGGTGGTGCAAGGCGTGGGCTGGAAAGTTGTGTTGAAGTTTTGGCTATGCAAGTTGCGAACTATATTCTGCGTGCTGTGCAATGCAGTTGCGCAGAAAATTATCGGGAAGCCTTCGTTGCTTACTGTCGCCCCATCTTATAATACTGTACTCAGGTTTGGTCCATGTCTGTAAAAAAGGATGTCTAAATGATTGAAAGAGTGCAATGGCGCTTCACTAAGACCGCTTTTAGGAAAGCTTTTCGTGGATCGTTCCAGCCGAATTATGAGCAACGAATTCGTATTTTTGATTTGAAACCTTTGTGGTATCGTAGAGTGCAGTTCGATATACATTTATTTCAGGATCATTGAAGGTTTCTCAGGAATTCACTTCGAAAGCATTTTATCTTTCACAAAGTTTGCATTGCACTCGAGGCTTCACCCTCTGCAAATTGAAAGAAAAACAGCGAATCGAACTGATGTGCTCAATTCTTTTGCCTTTCGTGTTGTTCCTATCTGGAACTCTCTACCAGATGATGTGGTTATGGCAGGTAACTTGTCGCGCTTTAAGCGACGTCTCGAGCAATGCNNNGTCTGTAAAAAAGGATGTCTAAATGATTGAAAGAGTGCAATGGCGCTTCACTAAGACCGCTTTTAGGAAAGCTTTTCGTGGATCGTTCCAGCCGAATTATGAGCAACGAATTCGTATTTTTGATTTGAAACCTTTGTGGTATCGTAGAGTGCAGTTCGATATACATTTATTTCAGGATCATTGAAGGTTTCTCAGGAATTCACTTCGAAAGCATTTTATCTTTCACAAAGTTTGCATTGCACTCGAGGCTTCACCCTCTGCAAATTGAAAGAAAAACAGCGAATCGAACTGATGTGCTCAATTCTTTTGCCTTTCGTGTTGTTCCTATCTGGAACTCTCTACCAGATGATGTGGTTATGGCAGGTAACTTGTCGCGCTTTAAGCGACGTCTCGAGCAATGCGGTCTGTCAACAGTATCTGTTCTCTGTCGGCTATAATTCAATAAGAAATCTTCATTTTGCATTCCTATGTGTATGTTGCTTATGATCTCTGGTCTTTGTTTTCATCAACCTCTGGATTGTTAACTGCATCGTTATGGACAATGTTTATACGTAAGCATATAATGTGGCTCCTGTGTATACCTATTTTATTGGACGTATGATGCCTTACTGTAAACAAACATGTTTATTATTATTTCGTGATGTTTATCCCCTTATGACATGAATGCGCATAGAACCGTATCGTGATCTTCAGCTGCACCAAAGAAACCCACCAGTTGGGGATTGTAAGAGGAAGCTCTGTCCTATTCTTCCCATTGGGACCGCATTTTTAAGCCCATTCAGGATCGCTGGAGGCCTGTGAATAGGATTCCGNNNATACATTTATTTCAGGATCATTGAAGGTTTCTCAGGAATTCACTTCGAAAGCATTTTATCTTTCACAAAGTTTGCATTGCACTCGAGGCTTCACCCTCTGCAAATTGAAAGAAAAACAGCGAATCGAACTGATGTGCTCAATTCTTTTGCCTTTCGTGTTGTTCCTATCTGGAACTCTCTACCAGATGATGTGGTTATGGCAGGTAACTTGTCGCGCTTTAAGCGACGTCTCGAGCAATGNCTTACTGTAAACAAACATGTTTATTATTATTTCGTGGTCTTTATCCCCTTGTGACATGAATGCGCATAGAACCGTATCGTGATCTCCAGCTGCACCAAAGAAACCCACCAGTTGGGGAATGTAAGAGGGAGCTCTGTCCTGTTCTTCCCATTGGGACCGCATTTTCAAGCCCATTCAGGATTGCTGGAGGCCTGTGAATAGGATTCCGTAGATATGGTCTGCAAGTGTTGCTGTCATTTTCTTTTTCAGTCTAGGAAACAGGATTTTTCCATGATGTAGACCACAGTTCTTTCGTTCTCTTACTCTCCTGTGCTTCTACAAGACCTATACGAGTAGTTGGATCTTGGAATATGAATCCTTAAAGAACTGATTGGTCAGTGAACGGAATTTGAAAAGTGTATATCGTGCTAATTCTTTTAACTCGCTTTTTCAGCTCTTCTCACTCTCATTTCGTTTTTGTCCTTCTCGTATCAGTGAGTTTGATCAGATTTTGAGGGCGTCATTCGATTTTGTTTAGAAAGGATGGAGGTGGACGGGTTGACAGACATTGACCTGGTCTGTGCTTCTACGGAAAAACTTATTTCAAGGTCTATATCACTAAGGGAATTCATCCAGCTCATCGGGTTTGTCTTCCATTTTATCGCTTTCACCTTCAAAAACATCCTGGCCACTGATATACCCGAACGAGAGACAAGAGCAAGTCGTTTTGAACGGTTTTGAATGAGTGTAAAATATTCATTCATTTAGAAATTGTTTAACCGGAAAGAATTATTCGCCGAGAGAGGCGAAATGTTTTATCTTTTGCGGATTTATCTTTGGAAAAGAAATGAGCAGATGCATTCACCACAATGAAATATTTTTTTCTCAATCTTCCCGAGAAGAAAAAGAAACGTTTTACTCAAAGTTTCAGTCTATACAACTTGGATTTGAATTATCGCTCCATACCTTCCCGATTTCCTTCAGTAGTATTTATCTGTCCACATATGTTGGATAGGACGTCTTATAAATAAGGCAGCAGATTCATCGATCATATTTCAGACCACGTTTAACGAGCACTGATCCCGACGAAAGAGAAAGGGCTGATGAAGTGGTGGTTTCTGTTTTATGCAAATTGCCTGATAATTTTCTAGAACAAAAGGAAGGTAAGATAAATGCTCTTTGGGATTTAATTTTTTTTTCTGATCTGCTCTTTGAAGCATTTCTGCCCTTCAGATATGTGACAGAAATATTGAATGAAATACTGAATGAGTTTCATTTAATATTCTTAAAACAAAGTTTTTGAGGTATGTTGGGGTATTTCACAGGCGCTGAAATAAAAGAAGTTTTGAAGCGGAAGCATAAGCGACATATAAATATATATTATTAACTTTAGAATTTTGCTATTTTTATTGAAACATTTTTTTTCGCCTATTTCAATAAAAATATTCTTTTCTTTCAAATTTACTATGAATTGTGGCACTTCACCGTCATCGATCTCCGATTTCATCAAGTGAAATTGCCGTTGCAGTCAGTAGTTGTGAAGGGGAGGGGGAAGGGAACATTGTCGTCTATAGTCATGAGCTGTTGTCAACTCTTTTGATTTCTTAACCAAGGTTTTAAGTAGTGATTTGGTGAGTAATTTTGTAAATCATCTATTTTCAGTCGAGCTTCTACTTGAATTTTTATTAAGTCGATTCGACTTGCCATCATTGAGTGGTGGTGCTATTATCTTGGGCATAAATCACCTGGTATTTATTTGTTTTCATTTCGGCTTTCTTTTCTCAAATATTATTCGTTTGTGATAGCTGATGGGATTATATGTTATCCATATTTCCGTGACTGTGATAAACATTTACTCGTATTCTAGCAGAAACGGAGATCACTAGGCTCTCCACTC
>JAARMF010001828.1:23395-34990 GCA_022844705.1 Toxascaris leonina
GGGGGGGGGGGAGGTGGGAGGCTTTCGAAAAAAGTTTTTTAGCTTCATTTGATGTCTGTGCAATGTCCATTGTCTGCCTTGGAGTAATTCTGATCTTTTGTGTATTCGTAGAATTTAAGCATAGAAACACGTGCATTTAGATTGGAAGTTTCGAAGTGGTAGGGATTTATTAGCTTTCATCGTTAGAATTGAGTGATGCGAACCCTTCTTTTTACGATGTCCATCATGCATGGAAATGCTCTTCTGTTTATTCATTTCGTTTAATTTTGTGTTTTAGCATTTTTAGATTTAGCATTTGGCGAAGAATTTAGCATTTTTATGGCGAAATTGTTTTTATACAGTTCAGATTATGAAATTTCCATCCACTGTCGATAGATCTGTTTGCTTCAAGAAGCACTAATGTACGCAGGTGGGAGCGGTCACTATATGGGTGTTGCAGATGTGAGAAGAATAGGAACTTGTTTCAGATTCGCTTCTCTTATTTCACCAAGAATTCTTACTAGAAGCGGCAAGGAAGAATGATTCGAAAATTGGACGTTATTGGCTGAGTGAGGTGACTTCTTTTCTTGATATATCGCGTTTTTTCGTTGTGCAGTGATATATTGATGGATGGGAAATCGTTCCGTTGACTTTGTGAATATTTCCTCTGAGACATTCGTTCAGTTCCTGATATTACCCAAAAAATTTCGAAATTTCAGATGCTACACAATGTTGATAATTGAGTATATTGCAGCAATGCATGAGTATAGCAGCACTTTGCAACTCTCAATAAGGAAAATATTCTTTATTCGTATTATTATCCAATCTATCTGTGTTGCATTAGCGCAACTGCTATTATTTATGTTGTATTGTGTGCGTCAATATATGTCATTTATTTGCGATATTGAACAATGTTTAACAAATATCAATTTATATGTTTAAGTCATTTTATTGCAGTTTTGCAATTCTGAATGAAAGTCGTTCTCAATAGATCGGTCGTTTTAATTCAAATCATAATTTGCAAATAAAGGAGTTGCAGGAAATGAGAAGGAATCTATAAACTGTAAGTATTTGCTAAGCGAATATGAATGGAGATCTTTGAATTGATTGTTGCATTTTTTTTTTTTTTTTTTTTTGAAATGAAGAGAAAGAAGGCAATCTTTTATAGGTGTTCGTTTCTGTTTGGAATGAAAATAATTCAGTGACGGGTTTCTATGATGAATTATTGGCTCAGAGCTTCGAAGATGTTGCAGACGATAACGATGATCTCAGGTAATTTTTTAAAATTTTCGCTCCATTCTTGTTTCACATTTCCTTAAGTGGTGTTCAAAAGTTGGTGTTTTTTCTCCAAAGAAACTACGAGCTGCGAAATTGGACTGCTGAAAGATATTTTGAATTAAAAATTGACTTTTTATGCAATATTTTGCCGGTGGTAGATAGAAAGTGGGGCAGTGAGCATATAACGACAGTGCCCTGCAAGAGAAATTTCGCTTTCTTTAATCTTCAACTGTTGTTTTCTTGCGGTTTTCTTTTTCAGTGAGAGACATATTATCACGGTTTAAAATTTTCANAACAGTGCCATGCAAGAGAAATTTCGTTTTCTTTAATCTTCAACTAGAGAAAATTCAATGAAAAATGAATGAGGGATAGTTTGGCTAAAAATTTTGCGAAAGAACGCATATTCATTCAGGTGGTTTTCTTGCGGTTTTCTTTTTCAATGAGAGGCATATTATCACGGTTTAAAATTTTCAGGAATGCATGTCTTTCATTCATACATGCATTCGCGTGTTCTAATTGGAACCTTTTTGCGAAGTTATTACCTTCACATGTCGATATGTTTCAAGGTTTGGTTTATGTTCCATTTTTCGAAATGTGTTTGTCATCTCCCCTTCTCTCCTTTCCCCATCCCCTTTTGTGTTGCTGTTCTAGATACATGGAATTTTGGGAGTTGTCGATGCCTCATTCACTGAAAATTCGGCGTCCTGAAAATATTGCATTGTTTTTCCTCCTATACCACTCTACTTTATGGCATTTCTGCCATAAAATGCTTCGCTTCCATTATTCAGTCCTGTTTTCGCCTCAGGATCTATCTAATCCCATCCTCTCTTTTGCATAAGTATCATTTCGATGGGCCGTTTGCATATTATAAGTTCTATGCAGTGATACGCGACATCCTAATTGCTTAATATTTCCATATTCAATATTTCTTCGATATTATTATTATATTACAAAAACTTGCAATATCGATGCCATCTATGCATCATTTTGTATTTGTGCACGATATACACACCTTTCCAGGTGATCCGAAGGTTATGTCCATTTTTTGTGCAGCAATATACAGCAAAGAAAGTTTGCAATTCGTATTACCATTTCTTCAACCACTTCTTTCAATACCCGAAGGTATTGTTTATTTTATGATGTTATTTGAGAACGTAAAAATGGACAATAAAACAGCGGAAGGAATATAGGATTTTAAAACATTGATTATAGAAAAAACGATTGGTTTTAAGTAGAAGTGAATCGACAGGTATCCGAAGGTATTTAATTGTTAGGCTATCTTAAATGAAGTGCTCCACTCAACTGATTGTTATAAACGTTGATTGACCTTTTTTACTAAGGAGTTGACATGAGTAACGCTAGAATTTCGTTATGGAAGCTGTTTCTCATCAGAAAATAGGAGTTTTGAGAAAGTTATTCTATAGATTATGAGTGACGCTTGAGTATAAGTTACTTGAGGTTATTTATGTCCGATTTTGGGCAAGTTTATGAGTGAATTCTTTTATGTAGCATAGAAATTAGTAGTTCACAGATATATCTTTTCATTCTCAGCTTTAATTGTTATATACATTTCACTACCAAATTTTGCACTTGTGAATAAGAGATTAGTATTGGAAACATCTTATAGATATCTTGTTCCGCACATTATTCCTGTATTCCGAACACATTGATTTTTCATTGCTGAATACCATAAATAATGTTCATTTTCAAAGGTTCAGAAGTTTTTAAATTTAGTGGTGACTTAATTTTTAAGCGTGGTCAACCAGAAACTTGGAAAGTGTGGTGTCGATTTTTGCATCGAACAAATCGGAGCAAGATATGTGCCGAATGTTATTCTGTCATGTATTCGATTCTCTTAAATTGGCCTCTGATGATACCCTCTCAGAGCATTCTAATATTCTCGCCGAGTGCATTCAAGATATCGGCCTCAGTTTCTCTGCGAAGTTAGTAATACTTCGTTGTTGTTGTTGCTATTGTTCGTAAAGTTGTTGGGAAACACCTTTCCTGCAGGGACAATGGCATTGCATTAGACACTCTTCGATCCTTCATTTCTCATAAACTTGTAGCGGAGTGGCGGTCATAAACTAAAAATCCTAGGCGATCAACGGTGCAGGAAGGTGGTGAGGAAAACTTCGATTACGATTGAGTTAACGAGTTATAGGAATGGAGTTATGGGCAAAGCACATTTTAATTGAAATTTTTCTTCGCTGCAGCTATGATCGATCTGAGCCAAGTGATGATGAAGGCGTCATGCTCTCTCCGGGATTTATTCCTGAAGCTATGCCGAAGTACTGTAGATTATGGTCCCTCTATCAATGTTTGACATGTTTTCAAGATGTTGAGTGCTGTTTTCTTAGATGTCGCATTCACCTTCAAATATGTGATCAATGCATTTGTATTACTTTTCATGATAAAAATGATTTGAACTTTATTAGCGGAGGAGTTGTTAGGAATCGTGCTGGAAGTAAAGCCTTGAAGCTAGATTCGTAACAAACAATAGTGTGCTTTATATAAAGGAGAAAGTGGCTCAGTTTAAACAAAATGGGCAATAAAAATCGTATTGTCATTTTATTTGTCGATATTCTAAGGCCTTTGATATTGTAGGTTTTTGCAAAAATCTCTCAAGAGTTCATCTCGTAATCTGTTCGTTGATGACGTTTAACTGTTATAATTTTAATTTATAAACCCCGCGAGAAATTGATTCCTTTTTGATTAAAATAATTTCAAAAATGCGCAAGCCTGATATTCAAATTCTTAAAGGATTCACTCAGATATAATGCGATTTTTGGCAGAGCAGATTGAGCGACGTTCGATTTTATTTCTTTTGGTCTATTTATTCGTTGTGCAATCTGAGGTACCATCTTAGCTTGTTCTTTTTCAGACTGAATTACATTACGAGATATGATAGACTTAAAGGGTGGTTTATTGCCCATCAAAAGCTTTCTTCATCGTGCTTCATTGTGCTTTAAAGGTTTTTTCAATGATTTTGAGAGAGAGAGAGAGAGAGAAATAGTGAAGTGAGGAGGAAATTCGATGTGGAGTTAATGGGTATATTGCACAGATGGAAGAATCTTCGATTTTTGATTTAATGCTTCAAAAGTAACGTATCTGAAGAAGTTGAGCAATGAAATTTCGTGGTGTTGTTTAAGCTTACTCCAACGAGTGATTTGCGCTTCATTTCGAGTAGGAATTGTCCCCTTTCATTTTTATTTTTATTTGTCATTATTCGAGCAGAATAGGAAAATTAATTCTTTTTGAATAAATCAAAAATGTTATTAAATGTTTAGAGGTCAATTATGAAAAATGAATGAATATTTATTGCAGAATGTCGAAGAAATGACGAATATATTGAAAAAACTATCAGATATTGATATGGAATGGCAAAAGATTGTCTTAATGGGTGCTATTTGCAACAAGACGAACAATGTCGACAATAAACTGAAAGAATTCGATGCGTTGAGTTCGAAATTTTCAAAGAGATATCAATTGAGATATAAGGGTGTTATATGCAGACAGTTACTAATTATCGATAATGCACAAGGATGGGAAATTCTTGAATTGGTATGTGTTGTTCTCTTCAAAAAGACTCATCTTTTGAGTGGGAATGTTGTTTCAGGTTTGTGAGAGATATAAATTGTTATTTTGAAGGTTACTACAATTTCTATGGAACTATTACATCCATCGCTTAGAGAGATTATCATCGGGTGGTACTATGCAGCTTCTTAACATTCAGTTGACGTATCGATCTCACAAAGAAACATATGGGATTGGATTTTAATGAGTCTGATGAAGATCACAAGCGGAGATGCCGTTTGTTGTAGATTACCGAGTGTATAATCTGATCGCAACTGAATGTAGTATATAACAATTCAAGTATCCTATCATTAAGTCATGAATTTAAGAGCCTTCACTTGCATATTGTGCAAATTAAGAATGTACATTTGGCTGTGCAACTTTGAACTTTGAGCGGTGCGTGACGCTAATCACTCGGGTCATGCTTGTTTGTTTTTATTGTTCGTGTTGTGAATTGTTCGAAGGGATAATATATGCTTGAAATGCAGTTAAATTTTGGCGAATAGTGTGCTAATTACAGTTGCTGGATGAGGTTGAAAGACATCCAGAGGATGAGATGTTGTTATCGGATGCGCTCGGTGAGGTGGTCGATTTGGATTCACGTTGGTCGGAAATATCCAAATGTGCTTATCATTCAACTGTTCTTGCTCGTCAGAGGATATTTTGTCAGATTTTGCCGATTTTGTTGCGACATTTCAGCCAACTTCAAAAAGGTTTTCTTTCTTTCTTTCTCGAACAGAATAGCACTGCACGATTGGATGTTATGTGAGAGTTGTTGGTGGCTATGACATCAACTTTTATTAAGTGCATAAACGCTTTGCATATTTTTGAGGTTTATTCGTTCAAAAGAAATAAATTTTTTTTATAACAAACAGGGCCAATGTTTTCATTTTTGTTCCAAGCGATTGCTCAAGGAACGTTCCAGTTTTGAAGACAGCGGTTTGCCAAGTTCCAAAGGCTAATCCTCTTCTGGGTTTCTACAGCGGCAACACATGTTCCTTGAGAGCGTCGGCTTGTCGCAATCTATCCTTTAGGAGCCTGATTTGCATGAGAACCAGGACATTAGAAGGCTCAAAATTGCCGCAACACCTATCGATTAGGAGGCTGAGGTAGGTATATAATCTCTTTGGGGTCTCTGCGATCTCTTCCATGTAATAGAGGTGAAATTTCTTTTGAGTGCCTCACCAACATTGTAAACTTGAAGTCCCAATGAGCAAATATATTTGAGAGAATATGGATGCTGATGATTGTTTAGGCATGTAAAGGACGCTTTTTTTAGATGCGATGTCGGCACGGAGCGTTTATTACCGAATACTTTCACCATTATTAAAATTGGCTGAGGGGATAATAGTGCCCCTCAATAACGAATATTTGAAGGTTTGTTGTGTTGGCTTTTCTGTACTTTTCCTTTCGGGACATCTCCGCTGCCTATTACAGTTTTTCGAAAATCAAAACTCAAAAAAGGGCTATTGGAAAGAGATGAATTGTTATTTTTATGAGGAATTTAACTGTTATTCAGAAATCTTTCGGTGAAACTATGACACAATTGCGCCGTTCACAACCGTTGGCGTGTTTAGGGAATATTCGATAAATCGATTGATTCTCTATATTTTAGTTCAAAAGTTATTTCTCACCTTGTGAACTTTGAAGAGTTGCCACCTTGTAGTATGAGATAGTCGTTCGACAATATTGCAGTGAAAGTTGAAACGACAGAGAAACAGTGACCAATCAGAGGCCAAATATATCTTCAATGCAGCAAAAAAGGATCACACTGAAGGAAGGAAACATAGAGCTGATTTAAGATCATGATCATTTCATACTTCTTTCCATATAACATCTGTGAAATGTTCCTCTAATTTCGCGTGGGATTTTTATTTCTTTTCGCCTTGTGCTACTGCAGGTTTTTCTGTTTTTTTTTTTCAATATTTTCAGTTGTTACCATTATTTTGCGAAGCTCTGGATGCCACTGGATTGAGCTTGACCACAGTGGAAGTGATTTTGAATGGTTTGGAAGGGTTGATAAAAGCTGCTTCCCGAGAGGAACTCCAAGCGGATTTTATCGCCAAAGTGTTGCCCAAATTACAACATTTAGTAGCTCATGGAGCATCCGTGGTATGTTACAGCATGCTGTCTTATTTTCCATGAATTATAGCGGTTTATGAGATCCTGCTTCCTTGATGGTAAACCATCTTTGTTGCTTATTCATTCTGTTGCCTTAAAGCGTCGATCATAAGGCATGTGAGACACAAAGGGCATTGCTAAGACCCAAACTCTCGCCTTTCGTTCTTAAGCGATCGCTCGTTTCCAATAGTCTACATCTGTACTGTTCCTGTCATTTCCTTNAAGCGATCTCTCGTTTCCAGTAGTCTACATCTGTACTGTTCCTGTCATTTCCTTAATCTTTGTGAGTATGTGTTTGATGCGAACATTCAACTTTTTAGTTCTTTCCCTCAGTGAACGGCTTCTGCTTATTTCAGCGATTAATATTATCAGCGTTGCAATGCTTGAAACTGATGACACAGCGATGTGATCCGCTACTCCTTCTGCCTTATTTCGCAGATGTCGTTTCGAGTACCGTTGTTGCAAGCGGATCAAGAAAACGGAAAATACGAAGTGAAGCCGCGAATGTCAGGAATTCGTGGTAAGGGCTATTTTTTGGTGTGCTAATGCATTTATTATCTAATTGTTATTATATGCGCCTAGTTAGCTGATACTTCAAGAACAATGAAGGTTACAGTAGGTATAATCAGTATGGTTGTTGCTTTCAAATAGCGGAGATATATTGCATCCAGAAGAAAGTTCTATATTAAGGTGTTTTCTTTGAGCATTAGATCACTTTCTTAGTTATCCACGAATGTAATAACTCTTTGAAAGAGCAGTTGTAATGAAGATCGTTTAAACAGTGGGGATTTTTCATCAACATTCCACAGTGAGTTAGCATCCCCAACTGCGGCCGCAGTCGGTCGGAGCAGAAGTAATCTGTAACGCTCCTTACTTAGTTGCTCAATTATACAAATCCTTTTTGGCGCAATTGTTAAGTGTGCGCTGTGTGCTATTCTCAGTAAATGCTTCGATTTATGGGTTATTTTCAGGGAGTTACTAATAACGAAGTGACCATGCGGCAAATCAAAGAAATGAGCCAGTTTCTCTATGTTTTCGGTTTTGACTCCATCTATGCAGTCGTCATATGATGTGTTCGCAAAGGAAATTACGTGGCTCGTAAGGCACCCAATGGGTTGTTTTGTTCAGATTTCAAAGGAGCTTAAAATTGAGTATAGCAAAAAATGCTGAGAACAGAGGTAATTAAATTTCGTTTATGATCGCTTTTAAACGAGTACATGGAGATTTATCTATTGACCTGATTTGATCGTTTATTAGATGCATGAGAGTTGTTGTTGCCATTGCTGTTCATTCCTTGAAATGTTTCGTTTTTCTAATGCAGAGCCATAAAGTTGACCCATTGCGGCTGTTATCACGTTCGAGGAGATGCATTATGTCCTCTGAACTTTTCTGAATGCATCTTTGGTGCTGTTATTGAAAAGACTTTGTTAGTATATCTCCCATCAATCACCAATATCAAATCGCTGATGCATGTAGACTGGGGAAGTGGGATGAGGGCGAGGGGGAGGAGTGAAAGAGGGTGGAAAGTGGGCGGATAAATGAATAGTGCGAACTGAACAGGCTTCAATTTGTGCATAATGAATAAGGAATAAGAACGAAGAAAAGTTCGTGTCTATTTACTGTTCTTCCAACCCAATGGCTGATTGTTGGTTACATTTGTGAATTTGCATAATATTGCATAAATAGCACTGCTATTCATTTGAAAGGTCAATCGATATTCTAGTCTCTAGATTAGTATATATCTCGTAAAGACGATGACATACAAGATTTGCAATAGTTTTTTTTATGAACACTTAGGCGTGCACAATTGGAATGATAGTCGATTGTGATGAAAATCGTGTAGTAAATTCGCGAGAACAAAAGAGAAGGGATCTATATATGTGAGATGTTTGGTGGTTGATATAGGTGAAAGAGGGACAATAAAGTAGGTGAACAAGCGTTATGATTTTATTAGAACATAATCGCTTTAAGGCGCTTTAAGATGTTCTGTGAAGGCAGCAGAGTTGTACGAAGGTGTTCTTCTATATCTCCAAGCAATAGTATCTCTTCAGAACGTGGCTATCACAAAATCTTACCATTTTTCTACCTCAAATCGATAATAGAGTGGTGTGCATCTCGACTCGGCAACGAAAAAATCAAAACAACTCAGCGCTGAATGATTTTTGCTCGCAACATTATCATGTTCTTTAATGCTTTAAAGTCATCAAATAATGAGAGATCACATAAATAAAAGTTAAGCACTGTTGTGCTTTATTATCATTATTGATATATTTTATGGATATTTATTCAATTTGGCATCGTATCAAGAAGACATTTGTTGATAGTTGTAATGATGGAAAATATCGAAATGAGATTTGATTGCTGCCCATTTGCGATTTGAAATGAGAACTGACTTCATGTGCAATGGAATCGATCGAAGGCGATCAGTGAATAAGAGAAGTTGATGGTGATCAGCATTCAAATAAACAATAAGAAAATTGCATCAATTTTTATTCACGCATCGCAAATGTAATCACATCACATCTATCCTGTACTCTCTCTTTTTTATGAACACTAAATCGCTAATGCACACAGTTCTCGGATATCATTGCGCAAGATGGAATCTTTCCTCTCTCTATACAAATGAGATAGTTGAAACAATTGTCCAAAAGTAAACGCACCAAAACTTTTATGGAATCAACGACTTTCAGTTGTCGAGATTAGTTTCTTTAGAGTTACTCATTCTTAGAGTGATAACTACTCATTTATTCATATCAACATCAAATAATTGAGATCAAATATCCAATTAAGTGAATATTCAACTAAATTCAGGGGTAACCTTAATATCAATGTGGTAATATGTTAGCGGAGGAACGTTTCTCAGCTGTCCCACGCACGAGAATTCTGAGAGGTCAGCATATGCAGCTTAATGCTCGCAGCGGCACTGCAGACTCATCGATTGAAACTATCTCGTCTTACTTTCTGATACCAATTAAAAGTGGAGTACATCAGAAATGCGCACGGGTAATACTGCTAACCTATACTTTAATATCTTTTACACGAGTGCTATTTGCATTTCACGATAACGCATAAATACGTGACTTGCTTGTCCGATGGAATGAAGTCGCATGATGGACGTAGTCTGTGTGGATGAGGGATGGTGCAGGTGCCGTTGCCCTTGGCTACAAGTTTCTGTGAGCGATCTCTTTCTTTTTCTTTCTTTCTTTTTGCAGAACGACGAACAATTCGCACACCAATGGATATGTTGTAAAATAAATCTATTGATGCACTTTACGTGCCAGCAGCTCGGGATATCGACAGCGATAAACGGACGGTGCTTCCATTGACAGCCTACTGCAGTACCGTCCAGTTGTTTTCGAGGTTTTCAAGTGCTTCTTCGAATCCAGCTCATCAGCAATGTAAGCTCGCGTGCGATCCTTTGTTATTGTCTCTACCAATATTGTACTTGGCGCAGATATTCTCAGGCTATCTTGGCCACTTTTCTATATGCGTTATGCTCCGCGGCCCAGTTCCCTTTGCACCGGGACATATTCTGTTACCGTGCTCATCGACCTGGCTGTTCTTTTTGCGTTAATTAGATGTGCAGTCCATAAGCGGCAGCAGCCTTTCAAAGTTTCACTAGCCACTTACATTGCCGTTTCGTAACTATTCTTCCTTCGTTTTGTTACGGTTACTCGAAATCAGCAAGATGGGTCAAACCTGCAGCACAGGTTGTCAAAATCTAGCCCTCCCCACTCTCCTTTACATTGATCAGCTGTATCAAAATTCGACAACTGGAGAGGCATTCTACAGAAACTCTCACAATATGCCCATTTTCATTTTGCTCACTTGAGCTGTCATTAAAAGGCGGGTATTCGAGATATTGTTGCAACTTTTAACAACTACGACCAGATATAAATTCGCTTGAAGGGGTTTGCTTTTTTATGGTCATTTGGTCAGTTTAAAATGAGGAACTAGAGGAATAGAGCAAATAGCCTATATTTGCTTTCGAAGTTCATTGATCAACGTGTGTGGTAGTATAGAAGGCCATTACAGCAGTAAAATTCCATAGCCCTAGCTTCAATGGATGCGAACTAGAAAATGCTGTGTGGATGGGAGGCTACGGATATATACACACATATATATGGACAACTACATGCGGACACGGTTTCTGCAAACTTATTTGGGACATAAGAAGAATAAAAGAAATCCCACTAAACGACAAAAGAGTAAAAAAAAATGTGAGACACGAAGCGCACAAAAACTTTATTTTACTTTCACTTTAATCAACAAAGTATTCATTACGAATAGAGTCTCTTCATATCGCATGCCATTTCGTTGAGGTGAGGTTATAATGTCGTGTGAAGGTAAGGGATTAGACTTGTCGCGTACCTATCGGATGCTGACGGGTCGATTCACCACACAAGAACGCGTTTCTCAAATACTGCGATTGTTAAATAATTGCCATTAAATATGTAGATGCGGTTGAACGAGTCAGTATGCAAATATGTTACTAAGCACTTTGATGCGATAAGATGAGCAGATTTGAATGCGCATAACTCATCAACAGTGTGACGAATTTGATTTAATTTAACACTACATAAATGGTATATTGCATAAAAGATAGTATATCTCTTGATACTTCAATTGCATCACATATCACAT
>JAARMF010001829.1:4994-25432 GCA_022844705.1 Toxascaris leonina
GGGGGAAGGGAGAAGGGGTTTGTAGAAATTGATGTGCTTTATCTGTTGGTGGAATCGGAGAGGAAGAAAGGAGGGGGAGTGAGAATTGAACGTTAATTCCCCACTGCATTTCGATCTGGCCGAGAAATTCTGAGATTTTCAATGGGTTTGTTTGGATGGCAAAGTTCAATGTGCTAGGAAATGTCGACATGTTGTAAAGTGATTGCGAACAATTTTATACGTTATGAGATTAGCGTCGTGAAAGTCCCAAATGTGCTTTGCAACGTTTTTTTATAACTCTTAACATCACATTTGAGGCTTTCAACTCAATAGCAATTGGCACATGAAGCATCTGCTAGGATTGTGCATCGAATCAATGAACTGCAGTGAGTGTATAAAAACTGAACAACGGGGGATAGTGTAAAGCCTTCATACACAAGTGTTTTGGAATCACTTTCTGAGCCTTCTCATACAATGAAGAAAATTTGCAAACGAATAAAGGTCTTGCAAGCTCAATGAAGATGGCGCTATAAATCTCCGATCATAAATATGCGGCTATCTTTTATGTTTGCATTCACATACGTTTTGCATATTTCGCCACTTTCAGACGTTGAAATAAAATTAAAAAACAAAATAAATGCATCTCGCACCTGACATATCAAAGCACCGCAGCTTCCCAGAAAATGCACTGCTGCTTGAGAGGATATGCTATCCAGGAGGGATGCGGCAGTGGATTTTCCAGCGAAGAAACAATGAAAACGGCAACTACTACACGCTAAATGATAAAAGTCGTTCCATCAACTTTCCAGCTTAGCAATGATTGCTATCCCCACATAATAGTTCAGTGGTCGGTAAATCGTTTTAGCAGCAAAAATGAACGTCGTCATCTTTCGTTCGTTTCCAACATAAGTTCATTTCATGTTCTTTTTGTGGCATAAGAAGGTACTATTTCTTATACGATTCTGACAAAACTTAACGAGCACAACAATTTCTTGAATCACATCGACTGTAGGGTCTATTGAGCAACAAACAACCATATTATCCGGCATAGGTATGGAATGGCTGCTCTATGGAATGAGCTTTGTTTGCACATTTATGAGGATGGTGAACAGGCGTCGGTTTTGTGACCGTGGCGGCGATCACAAAGAATGCCTAGCTTCTAAAGCGTCATATGGTTTTGCCTTGGTTATGGCGTAAATGACGGCTTTTTAAGCAGACTTCTATTTTTCTTACGCTGAATTGGGCATTGTTTTCATCTACATCTACAAAAAAACCTTTTCCATTTGTATCCTTCTGTTGCGGCCACAAAGATCAGAATCGAAATATAAATAATAGCAATGACGGTGAGAATGAAAACGAAACCTTGTTTAGCAATACGAGCGATATCGATTTCGATAACGACTACACCCTCTATCCCTTCCTGCTACGTTGACAACTTTCAGCCACTTCGATTGCGTCCTTAGTGCATCAGCATTTAAACAGCTTAACCATCTCTGCTATGCAGGAGAAGCTTTTCCTTGTTTTTTTTTTTTGAAAATGTTTTTATTTCATGTCTAGAAATGGAGGAAAATGCAAAACATGTATGCAGGCAACTACAAAGATAAGTAGCAGAACAGGTAACGGAAACAACAACAGGTGAAAAAAGCACGGCGTCCGCACAGCATCAGGGAAAACAGGCATTAAAGACTTTGGCGATAAATTCTGGGATACAGGGTCATTCATATGCTATGCCTAGGATGTGAAGAATGGAACTGACGCTTCGGGAGACAAGTATAGTTTATAGTTTAAAGGGAAGATAAAAGCAAGTTTATGTTTCTTTCTTTCGACACCCACTCATTCAAACACCTGTCGGAACAAGTTTATTTTCGATCAGGGACAGTTGTGTCGTGCATTATGTCTGCTGACCTTCGTGACCTCTAGACAAAAGGGCGAAATCTAGTCGACGCGGAAGTTTTGAGAGCTCTGTATCCATGCTTGTGTTCCGTGCAAATACCGAAGAAGAATGCACTGGGCATGTCGACGTACGATCTTATGGCAATAGCTTAGTCGCCGATGCAACTAAGCTATCTCGATCGTAAGACCGGACTTGGAACACATGGTTGCAATACAAAAACAGATCTAGCAGCAGTTTTACCACGAAGTTTTGAAACTTCACAAAGAATTGTCCATCGAAATTGATGCCAGCCAATCTTCGGCCCCTGCAGCTGAAATTTAATAACCGCTGAAGAGCAGAAAATGCGGAAAACGATCGGTGGAGCAGAAGAGTTTACCACTTAAAGTGATCAAGAGCTGTCGCCGTCGACACTCCTGTACATGAACAGATCTTCGAAGAGCCGTATGTCAACATCGCTTCTAAGAAAGTACAATATTCTCAACAGCTCTCATGGCATAGGCCAACGCCGTCTAATGAGAGTCAATTTTGGGAATATTTGTGAAACCAGCGAGATTCTGAAGAATGTCAGGCTGTTGAAAGATCCGTCGCATGTTAAAACATTATTGATTTGCCTATCCCATCGAAATCAGTTTCTCGAAGAGTTGTACCACAAAAGAAAGTGTCATTCAAACACTGATTGGATCATTTGAAAAAAAGGTTATCGTTGGTCGATCCACAATACGGAGCAGTGGTAATTGAAGGAGAAAAGCGGTCGGTTTTTCTGGGAGAAGGAGAGAGGCATAGAGTGTAACAGCATAAATGTGTTCGTCATCTTTCTTGGTGTTGTACGTTCCTCTCATTTTTAATGCAGAAATCACTCTATTCCTCCTTACTCTTCCTCTCTTCTACTCTCTCTTTTTTAGCAAAAAGCTATCGCTCAATTAATCTGACCTATTCAGTTTGTAAGTTTTTCGATATAATCGTAAGAGGTGCCACAATACATCCTTTTATACGAAGGAATCTTATAAGGCGTCCACAATTCACATTCGCCCTTCATCATTTCACAAGGTCGCAACTTTTTTCATGTTTAGGCGACTGAATGTCTGCAGCGCGAATGTGAGAATTCGGACCGAAATTGTGATTGCGCCAACATTTTTTATGTGCTCTATCACGAAAGACTGCACTTAGAACTGGAAGGGTATATCGTCGCCAACTCTCTTATGAAGTGGATCAGAGCGTAAAACAACGCATTCGCCAGTTGATAGAAGTTATGATAGTCAGATGTTTCCGATGAAAAATCTCATGTGGTTCACAGCAATTTCCGTTTTGAATGTTTTCTCAGGCTAGGTGAGATTCATTCTTCCACAGATTGTGTTCTTTGCATTTGCATTTCAATCGACGAGCAACTTTGTTGCGGTTCAAACTGATGTGCTTCTGTTTAGTTTTCTTGTCCTGTGTCTGATATCCAGAATTGAGTTGCCCCTATTTCTTCCTACAGTTCCATCTGCTCTAGATTAGATTGTTAGATTGAAAATCCTTAGTCCTTTCTTGTTTGAATTGATTGTTTGCCATAAACTTGTGGTCGGCTTCTATGCCATAGGCTTTACTCTCCCAGTAATCAACGTTCGCATCATTTCAGGCTTTGATGTTCCAAGTTTCATATTATACGAGTCTGTAATTTTCGGCATATAAAGATATCGTTAATACAGCCACTCCTTTTATCTATGAAATCGCTGAGTCATTTCGATCTGCAGACTGTTGTTGATCTCATGCAGTGAATGTTTGTTTGCCCGGACTGTTTCTTTGCGAACGTTTTGCTGTTATTATTCACATACTTTTCATATGTTATCTCACTTATTTGTATTGAAGTAAGCAAAAAACAAATAAATTGGTATATGGGAATATGCTGCTGATAGGGCACGAAACAAGAATAAATCATTACGCAATTACACATTGATTGCAAAAAAGTACTGTTGCGGCAATAGAGCTGCAGTAGATCGCCGTTTTTTTATAGAGCAGCTATATGGCAACTATGCATATGTTATGTCGACATTTTCCGGCGAGGAATCAGATAGAAGGGGTGATGATCTGCTTCTTCTTCATTGTGTGCTTCTTCATCTCGATGCCTCTGGTGCAGCAACCATCAAATGGGAAAATTTTCAATCNCCTCTGGTGCAGCACCCATCAAATGGGAAAATTTTCAATCATGGTGAGGTTGATGTTGCATTGATTGAATTAATAGGAATTGCGATGTATACCACAAAATGCCGGCTTGATGCGGTGCTCCGTTGTTGCCGATCACTGCACGAGTTGATTCGTGTACTTTGTTCGTTGACTAGGCCCGGTGTGGTGTTTTTTCCCGTGTCGAGCATAGAGGGTGTGCTTTAGTGTTGAGCGACCATTGTCTGACTGTCATCGATATCGTCGACTCATAATTGCCGACTGCACTGTGGATGCGTTCTGTACAAAACGTGTCAAGCACCCATTTATGGCTCGGAACTTGTCTTATGCCAGGCTCGTTTTCCCTTTGCATTCTTTGTTGGTGCCAGTTATGCACGGTACTATCGGCAGTTTTCATTGAGTGATACTTGGCTTTTTTTATTTTTGCTGCAGGCAAGTCAGTTGGTCACCGGATGCTTATTTATAAACTCCCCTGCTACCTTCAGCTGATCATCTCGGCTAAGGCGTATCCATAATGGTATAGAGATATGTACCTCTTAATCAGCAAAATGTCTTGATTCTTTTCTCAATAATAACTCTGGAGTGACGAACGAACTCATTTGGCATCGTTTTGGTTGTACATATATAACATCTACCTCTCGAGAGGTGTTTGAGGTTTGTGAGGAAGTACTAAAAGCTCTCTTCGTCATGTTTATGTAAAGGCAAAATTAGCACAACAGTGGGCTAGCATTTTCACCTTGAATGGAGACTACAAACTCTTTCAACCAAACACTTGGGAATTCCCACTTTTCTAGCTTCCATTCGGATGTTGATTTTTCAGATGTGTTTAGGCTGTGACCGCCCACGTGAATATATTTTACCTATTGAGTTCATTCAACCCAACAGGTAAAACATTTGTCGCAGATGATTCTTTGATTATTTCTTTTATAAATCAGCTAAGGCATATGCCATATTGTAGACCATGGCGAACTTATGGCATAGTTAAGGCAGATATTCCCGTTGTATTCTATAATCTGAAATAGAACTACCCTGCAGCCATTTATTCTGCTTTGAAAACGGGAATGCAGAGGTGTTTTCATTTGAATTCGTGGATCTCTATTTCTCATCCTCTGATTACTTGTTTGTTTGTGCACAAATGTTCACGTATATCGGTGCAAGTTGCTAAGATTGGGGCTTCATTGTTGTCTCACCTAATTACTCGATATCACCGTCGCAATATTGCATCTCTGTTGTGATCGTTTTCTGTGCATAATCCGTGCTCTTATATGGAATGAATTAGTGAAACATTCTGCAATAATTCTATGCCTTTTATACCGCCTGCGAGATTCGTTATTCCGATCAACATAAATGAACAGCACTTTTCATCAAATCTACCTTCTTAAGCTTAGATGTACTGATAGCAACATTGCCCACCCTTTTTATCACCTTATCAACAACCTTATCATTGTCGCTAAAATGCTGCTCTAGAATATAGTAAAACAATATTCGGTTATCGAACGTGAGATGAAGCTTAACGAGAGCAGTGATCGTTTGAAATTAAATAGCTTCACCTCGGTTCAGATCGATTTTCAGATGGAATGCTGCATGCAGGTTTTTACCTGCTTAGCTGAGATCGTGATGCGTTCCTTTGAGTGCCGTTCCGATTGATGCACTTGTTTTACGTTTTGCTGCGTAACCGCGCTTTTATTCTGCAGATGGTTCATTTCCGATACGGATTCAACTAAGTGCACAGCTGTTCACTATTGTCATTGTGCAATAGGGATGTTTGTGATTGTGAGCTTGAGCTGGAGGTGTGCATGCACATCCCCTTATAATGTTTCATCTCGCATATTTATGGGTGATACGGGTATTGCGATCCTCCATCCAAGTAACCGTCGAGATTCATATTCGGATCTTATTGACTTCGTTAATCTCCTTCGGATTTATGCTTATTTGGGGCTTGAGAAGTCGAGAATATTGAATTTGACGGTGTTGAAGACTGAAATAGAGCTGGCGAGAGAACACCATCATTTTCAGATTTTGTTGGACTCGAGCGTCATCAATGATCGATATGGCGGTTGATGATTTTATAAAGCCGTCTAAGTATTTCCTTTCATCATAATGTTCATCGATGTAGTGAAAAGTTAGTTGAGTATAATATTATCTGCTTAACTGCAATAATGCGATCTTTGGCAATGCTTCACAATAAATATTGTGTCAAATATTTTGTTTAATATCCACTGTATACCTATTATGCACTGAATGGCGGAAGGTGTGGCGAGATGATCGCTCCTCCAAGAAGTAGCCACTGCCAATACAGCTTATATGTGTGCTGTGGAGCCTTGTCTTGCTGTGATCATGCTTCTTTCTTATGCACTTAATCCTCTGCTACAATGCTTATATCTATTTCCACTTATGGATCCAATTTTTCATCGGATTTTATATTGATAACAACAACGAGATGATAGCATACTTGATATATGAGCGCTATCATACCCTTTCAACGTGTTAATTCATTCACTCGATTAGCCTCGTAAAGTGTTGTGCTTGTGCATTTGTGTACTTCAGTTGGTTTAACAAACGATTGGATGCAAACGAGTGGGCACTCACTGTGTGATGTATCGATCAGCTGTTGGCAGAGGAGTTATGCACTTTTAGCAAGTTGATGTGGAACATATTGCAACGTTTGATGTGGAGAGTGCTGATTATACCGAAATAATGAAGCAATTTTAAAGTGGTTTTGTTGATGTTTTAATTGAAATGATAGCAATGCTTATTGCTGTATTGATTTATGCACCAATTAATCGATAATTTCATCTATTGTAGTGAAGGAATGGATAATATTTTTTTTTTTTAAAGTCGCTCCCCCAAATTGACGAAAAATAAGTGAAGATATTTGAGAACTTTCAGACGGTTATAGATTGATTCTCATATAACTAACTCCTTTGGGATTGCCGTTTTTTCAAAGAAATGATGGCTGTGGTTCATTTTGTTGTGATCGTTTCCGTCAGTATTATCCTCTTCTCTCCTCGCTATTTTATCCTCTCTCTTCCTCGCTTCTTTCGCTGTTTTATTCTTTCTTTTCCGAAAATAAGAAATTTGCAATCGCTTGCGAATAGNCAGTACCTGATTTTACCTAGACAACGTTCCGCCTTTCTTGGCCGTAATCAAGCAGTCTCCAAGGAACAAATGCTCTGCAACATAAAAGCATTTCTACAATGCTGTTTTAAGAGAGCAAAAAACAAAAGAAGCACTTGTTATGCACTTTTGGATGGTTGTTGTAAGATAGAGGCATTGCAACGCCTTTTTTTATATGGTTTGATAGGGGTTGCTTTTTGGCTCATCGTTGCGTATCTTCATTTATTGTCTATAGTGTTGTGTTCTTATTTGATGGAATATTTCTTCTTTTAGGGTAATTTAAGTGAAACTACCTGAAGAGGAATAAAATTTTATGGAAGTACACCTGTTATAGTACGATATTTGAGCTAAATATCTTCATCAGCTTTTCCAGTTATAATGCACCTGTGCATTAAAATGGTATTTAATTGCGTACTTTAATTGGAGTATATTTTTAGTTGTTGTTTTGTATGAATTTTTTTTTCCAATAAAATTCACAGAAAATATCACTCCGTTGAAAGACTGTGATGTCACAAAGGTCACTGTAAGGCTGATCAATGATTTCCGAGAGTTAAGCAATAGCAAGGTCAGCCGCTGCAAGCAATCAACATAAACAGTTTCGTGTATCGTAGCAGCGGTCAACAAAGCAACCAAAAGATGGTAAATGCTCAGAACATAAAAGAGGAACAGGAAAGGATGGAGGGTATTGTGTTGCTATGAATCATCAATCAATTTAAATGTCGCCGTTTTTAGAGCTGGGGGACGAACGTATTTCGCGGTGTTCACATAGCCGCAGCGTGCATTTCCCAGAGAATGAGGACCAACTCGTTTCGGGCTATCATGAAGCCCCAACCAATTCTTTTCACCTTAAACGTGAGTCTTTTTTAAAAAGTCGTTGACTTCATTCATCGTTTAAAATTGTTAGACAATGTTATTGATCCTGAAATTGTTGAATGNCTTTTTAAGTCATTGACTTCATTCATCGTTTAAAATTGTTAGACAATGTTATTGATCCTGAAATTGTTGAATGAGTTCGGAGGTTTCACGAACTTTAATTCACTCGTGCAGAAAAATTGAAATGGAACATCCTTCAAAAGTATAGTTCCACGCGTTGATTCTGTTTCATCGAGCGATGTGAAACCTTTCCCTCTGTTCGGAATTCACTCCATTTAATCCTCTGTTTTCCATTTAATTTGCGCACTTCAAAGAAGCATATTATTTCATGATGTCAAACGGTTTTGATGAGCAAGAAATTTGTTGGTGATTGCAGATTTAGCCTCGAAACACCTCGGCATGTGTCTAGGCGAAACGGGATGCTGAGGGATTCTGAGAAGGATATATAAATAAAGTGTACGCTGAGAGCGTAGTGGAACTGGTAAGACGGAAGAATCAACGGAACTAGGCGGTGATCCCCTTGCAACGTGATTTTAGATGCTAGTGCAACCTTCGAAAAAACAATTTTCGTAAGAAACTCAAGTACACACTTGGAATATCTCGTTGGTACGCCGCCAGTAATTTTGCCGTCGTTCGATCAATCTCTGCTCGCTATGAAAAACACTCATAAACAAGGCGACGTTGTGCATAATCCCGCTCCATTGTTTTCGTTGTTAGTGATGTAATATGAATGACTTTCACTTTCATTGTGCAAAAACTGTGAATCAAAACGGTTTCACATCGGGTGCATGTCGTGAAATATGTTTATGAGGCGATACCTGAGAATTACACAGGTGTGCTAAGGTTCGTTGCAAAAACAGCTGCACTTTAGTGGGGAACTGATGTTTCAGTCCACTCCCTCCCTTCGCTCGTGTTCATTCTTCAATCTCAATTTCTTGTCTTCTGTTAGTCGTGCCGCTTTTCGGCGTTTCTGTATGGGAAATACGAAGTTGGGGGTGCGAGAAGCTATCTTGGTGAGGCGGTGTTTGGCTAAGTACGCTTCAAACATCCGGTTCTGACTCTTGCGTCATCTTTTAGCATCATTCTATTGTAATAAGGCTAAAGCGGAAGCTATATATACGAGATCAGCTGCGCATCGGCTGCAAACTTGGGCATCACTGCCGTTTGATATTCGACAATGTTTGAAAGTAATTTAAGTGATGGTTGAATAAATGATTGTGGGCTCATGGTTGTGATCCGATACTTACGGATGGGATTGCTGCCGATTGTGATCACATGGATGAATTGATGTTATCGGTCATAAACGTTCTGATTCATAAAATCTTAAGGATAAGTCCGGGTTTAAGTTACAACCTCCCTCCCCCTAACCACATCCCCTCCTCTCTCTGTTCCGATCATCCAATTTGCATAGCATTAACGTTGAATACGATAATTTGTTGCATAGTTGCATAGGTATTTGAGTTTAGTATCGGTAAATGAGGAAATTTTTGTTGAATTTGATGCCGATTGTATTTCTATTCATTTTTCTCGTCGCCAACAATACTTGGATGCTTTTCCTCACTGATAAAATAGTAATTAGAAGTAAATTCGCTTGCCATTTCGAGTTGTTATTTTTCATCACATGCACGAAGTGCAAATGAAAGAGAGTGCAAATTTATTCGTATTGTTTCGGCAAATTTGGATTATTAGTCACATATAGGGAATTCCCCAGTGCCTCTTTTAAACGAACTCCACCCGCTTCCCCCTATATCTCTCCCTCCTCCTTCTCGCCCCACACCCTCTTTAACTTCGCATCTTAAGTTTTGCTTGATTCCCATGTGGAAATTTTATATTATTCAAGTGCGGGGAATGTATGCAATTGCGTAGCCAAAATGACATTTCCTCTTCGTTTGTTTGCAGAATGCCACGAAACGAGTCTCATAGCCGAGTCATATTGTAATGCGTGCAAGCTGGCAAAAGTTGTTCCCAATCCATCGGTGGAGCATCAAATAGCGGTAAGTCTCTTCTTAGATGGTCATTTGAAACAGTGATAAGCCTAGGATTCGTATTGCTATAGAAGGCTGGAAAGAGGAATTCGTGATATATAAAGTTAAATGCGTTCACCTCTTAATAGAGACTATATGACGTTGTTCTCCTTGTTACATGATCTGTCATGGGAATATTGCCTCCGTCGAGCTGCACTTGTACCATAGTGAGCAGATCAACTCAGACATTTTTATATCCTCTTCGCTTTCTATGCTGTTTTACTAATTCATTCGCAAAGAAGCATCAAGATGGCATCATATATGTGGTTTAGCTTATCCGTCCGATCGGTTCTTGCAAGTTGGGAAACTACTGAACCTAGATTTTATGATGTTTCGTAAGTATCGTTTTGCAACTAGAATATCGTTTTACTCGGTCACTTCTAAATCTACATAGGGTGAGTCTTTTGTAAAAGATTCCTGTATGCTGTCCGGATGGCTTCATTGTTTGATGATACCTATTCAAAGTGTTCAATGAAGTGGGGGAAATGGGGAAGAGCGTATTTTGCTGGTTTATCTGATACGCTTCCTTTATTCCGTTCTTTGGATTTTAGCTGAATTAGTTTAACATAACGTGGGATTTATCTGGGAAAAAACCAATCTGAACGCGCAGAAACCTTTCCACAAATGACAATAAAATGTTTGCGCTTAAGGAGACGTACTTGGACGCCATCTTCACGACCATTACGTGTCTACAAGCGAACAAAGCTCTCGAATACGATGATATCACTGACAAAGTAATAGAAATGAGGGAACTCAGAATTATCCCAGAATTGTGCTTGTTGTCTACTTGTGTTATAACAGCCTGTGTCTACCAAGAGAAATAGAGAGCAACCGAATTAAGTTTCTTGAAGTGAACAAAATCGTAGAGATTTTGGAAAATTATTGGCTAATTTTTCACTGTTCACACATCTCATGTCTTGATCGTCACACCGATGACAGATGTGGTCATCGGAACTGATCCATGAAATTATTGATCGTAGAATCGCATATAACACGGCATCCTGGAATGATCGTGCTGTTATAATGTACTGTATGTGTTATGTTTAACGCAATGTGCTATATTCATATTACGGGTTAAAAGTTCAAGCAGAATGGAATGATGTTGCGCCTTGTGCCGATAAATGCTTAGTTGGTATCAATTGTGAAAATCGATGTGATGTGCAATTTCATTGTTTTTGCCAATTTCAGTGTTTCCACCAAATCGTCGGTGTGCGTCAAGAATGTCTCTCTTTGAAAGGTTCTTTTCTTTACGATTTATTATCGAATCGATTGATCATTTGCACATATCTTGCAGCACTATTTTCTATCTTTTGAGATGGGATTCATCGGATCTGTAGCTTCTTTTATCCCTCCATCAATTGTGCATTTATGACAGATTTATTTAGGCCTGATATGAGAGGGGTGACCAGATTATGTGTGGTCGGGAATAGACAAATTAGTTTGTTTTCATTTGCAGTTGAGGGTACCCAACCAATATCTCTAGATATAAGAAGCCTATGAAATCAAAAAGACTATGTAAGCAACAGAAAGATTTGGGAATTGCTAACATATTCATGCTGTTGTCCCCGGTCGCTAAATAGGACGAATATGTCAACTGTGTTAAACCGATCCTTAGGGTGATATACTCATGATCCATCAAAATATCGCTTGGGCTGATGAGGATTATAAACTGCTAATCTTGATTCACATTTATTGGCCAAATTGAAAACCAACAGGTGTCAGGTGGACCTAATATTCGTCGAGGGATAGCTGCCGAAAAGTTTTGTTGGTTCAGACCGGTAACAACATTAAGTCGTTTCGCATTCTGATTATTTAGATTCCATTTTGCCTTTTCTGACAATATTTTGTCGTTCTCCGGCAAAGGCTGTTGATGAGCTCTATTATTTACTGAGGGAGTGATGGTATTTCATGGGTGTGAAGGGAAGTTTTATTGCGATATATTGACTCTTTTGAGTGCAGTAGATTATCGCTTGTTTCGAAAGACGGGGGTTATAGCGGTGAAGGCAAGTTATGTTTGTTGTTTCAGGGCAGCGGTTGTCGCAGGCTCACATGGAGTGCCTAGAGGAAATATTCAGGAGGGTGCAGTTCGACACACTCGACTTCGAGTACACTTTCATTGATGATGATGTGAGTGCCGTTTTGCTCTAATTGGAACGGCGATAGTAATGCGTCCTACTTGTTTTCACTTCTCTCTACCTCCTATAGAACCCCTCCTGAAGTTCTTCTTCTCTCCCTCCCGCGCTCCTCCCCCCCCCCCTCTCCCCCTTCCCCCCCTCTCCCCCTCAAACAGTGCCAAAGTTATGCATGAGCTCGTTCTTTCTGAGCGCGAACATTTGACGCTTGAGATTTGAAAGGTATCGGGGGATGTATAATAAATGCTTATATTTTCGGTTTCTATTTGGACTGTTGTATAGTAGTTTGTGTGTGGATGTTAATAGTGAATTGCTTATTGTTTATTATATTTGCCTTTAATCAGTCGTCATAACACATTGCCGATTGTTTACTTCACTCAATAGGTAGCCGTTGGATTATGTTTCTATGAGGTTTTATATGCATATAAATTGTAAAGTTGCCAAGCGATTGTAGGCGGCGGTTAGTTTGGCGGAGATGCTCGAATTCTATGATTCGACGGTGAAGTTGAATCTTTCGTTCAATAAGCAAATAAATATCCGAGGATGGCAGGCCCTCTTCAGGGCGATCAAGAACGTGAGTGCCGTTGCTCATTCGTTGCTGCGTTGAGTTGTTTAAGAAGCGTTCACATGATCAGTTGTTGAAGATGTATGCTGAATGCTTTAGTTGTAAGTTGTGCGGATAGGTCCGTTTTGGTTTTCGGCTCTGATTCGGATTGCATCTTCCGTTACATACATGAATCAACGGATCGGCTTATCTTAAACTTCTGATTGTACATCGTTGGAAAAGAGAAATAATGATTGAAACAAACTCGGATGTGAAAGAAAACATTTACATCAGTGGAGTCTGCAGTTGGTTGTGGATTTGGTATGTTCCGGATTAGTGCTGAATTGCCATATATGGCTGTTCCTTTTATTAGTGNTGGAGGTGGAACTTTCCTTGAAAAAAATAATATTTTTGGCTTTCTGAAGCTATAGAGCTCGAGATTGCTTAGGTTGCTAAGACCTCGTTTCGAGTTCCTGAATGAAATATCGGTCATTTATTTCTGAATTTATACTGCTTGAACTAGCTCGAGCTCTCAAGTATTAAGAGGGTGAGATACAGCGATGGGCTTTTAAATGCACAGGTCAGTTGAAGATGCTTGCTTAGGACGTCGTTTATTTGTTGTGGTATTACAGTGCCAGTCTCTACAGTTGCTCAACCTACGATATACTTCACTATCAGACAGGGCAATACCGGTGCTTGCTCGCACCCTACGCACACAGCCGACATTGACGACGCTGCACCTTGAAAATGTTTCATTGTCAGGAAAAAACCTTCTTCTTCTTGGTTTGTTGCTTATGATTTTAGCTGCAATTTACTAATGGTCTCTTATTTCTGCGATTATTTCTATTAAATGATTCTGTAGATTGCTTTAGTTGTTTATTAAATATCCAACGGGTTGTTTTAAACATCTGAAAAATTATGCGTCCATTTTATGTCATCCTTTTATAGCTTTGTGTCAGCTATAAATCGCTGTTTCTGCATGCAATATCAAATCCATCTCCTTATTTGTTGATATCGCAGAAAGATCGCTTCCGCCTTCCTTTGTCTGCCGTTCATGCCACGTCAAGGGTTTTTTCATGCTTAATTTACAGCTTCAAATGGTGAAATTTGTCTCTTACGTTTCCTCTACTTCCACGTCTTTGCGATATTTCGGCTCATTTAACAAAAGCGTATTCTCGAATCGATGCCAATCTTTAGAGATCGGATGATCGCAGCAAATTAGATCGATGTTTTCGGCTTCGTTTAGAAAAGAACGCATACCACTTTTGCAAGTGCAATCTAATTGTGTTCTCTGACGTCGTTTCCACAGTTTTTGGGGTGTCGCATATTTGGTGGTTTGAAAACTTTTTCTCTTTGCGATCTCAGAGGGAGCCGATTTGATTGTTCAATAACTCTCCAAATCTGGAAAGGAAGTGGTGCTAAGCGACAATATTCCTCTAAAGCAGTTGGACATCATTCCTGGAAATGGCATTTTACAGTTCTATTTTATTACTGNATGTGTACTGCTAGGTGGCAATATCCCTCTAAAGCAGTTGGATATCATTCCTGGAAATATCATTTTACAGTTCTATTTTATTACTGACATTTTAAAACAATCGGAGCCTTCAGTTGATCCTTCTAAATCTTCGACGTCATTTGACATATTTGACTTCTGCCGAAAAGATTTAAATTGACCTCCAAATTGAATAGATATGCATCTTTAAACTGACCTCTAAAATTTCGATTTGATATCATTTGAGCCTCTCAGAATGGAATACTTAAAGGTCACCACCACTTTATGCTGCAGTTTGACCTCTACAAGCCGATGGTCAATTTCGACGAATGCAATGAGTTTCTTATTGAATGAATGTGCTTTGAAACGTATGGGAGAATTCGTATCAGGCAGCGGTCATACAGACTTTGTTTGAAGTATGCGCATTGAAAACGAATATGGTGCTGAGGGAACTATATTTGGGCGAGAACAATCTACAACCCGCAGACGGTGCACATCTCTATCAGATGATCGTTGGCAACTCGTCCATACAAATGCTTGATCTAAGAAACAACCAGCTTCAGGTTAAGTTCTGATCATGCTTTTTGAATAACAGTCAAGCCATGTAAGATAACCGCTTATTCGAGAGACGAAGAGGGGATTCAGGTAGGGGCAGAACTTGAGGCGGAATGCGATGAAGAAGCTGATGTGCTAAATAAATCGACGCCTGATTTTATGTCGGTCTCTGATTAACGCGATAAATAAGAGGGATGGAAAACGATGGGGAGGGGGGGGGGGGGGGGAGGGCTTGGACTGGGAATTTATGTTATTCTATATTCGGACATCGAAGGCCATTCTCATGCGCCAACCTTCGCCATCGTAATTTTTGTGCTTCACCAATTGTAATTGTTGGTCATGCAAGCATAGCTGCATAAGCGTGGCATTGTTGTGGTTCACAGCTCATATTGAAACAAAATGGTTATTGATATTTATGCCAATATGAAAACGATTCAAGACTTGTGAAAGATCTGAAACTTTTTAGGATGGTGGATTGCGTCATATATGTGATGCACTTCGAAATAAAGAAACGTTAGAGAAGAGTGCGCTTTCTGCACTCGTTCTCTGGAACAATAGACTCACAAGTGGTAGTATGGATGCACTCGCCAATGCACTTGTATGATGTTTGCCGTTTTTTTTTTACTTTTGTTTTTCTGAAGATTCCACCAGATATGTTCATATNTTCCACCTGATATGTTCATATTTCCTCTATTGTGTTTTTTATTCGAAAGAAATTTCAATCGGTGCTTGAGATTGTGCCGTTTTAAATTAGTCGAGAAAAAAGCGTTGTTTATCTAATGTCCTCTGTTGTAAAATGCAATCTTGTTTTTGTGATGTCCAACTGCTGAAATATTTTGAGTGCAAAGTGATCACTTCCGATGAGATGAGACACAGCATTTCATCGCTGATTTGTCGAATTTTAAACGTCAAACGTGCAGCATTATCTTTTTGCGCAATCCACATAATTCTACAATTTTCTTGCCCAAAATGTTTCTTTCATGTTAATGTCGATGTTGCCATGGCAAATAGATGGCAAATTTTAAAGGTCATTCTTACTTAATATTATTTCGCCTAATTGGTGCAGCATCATAAATATCTTTTATTTGAGTAATTTGTGCCTCAAAGCAATGCAATTAGAGAGTGTTAATTGCTGTTATATGCGCTGTATTGCCATTTGAATGTGAGCAAAATATATGGCGTCATTTAGTGTCTTCTTCGAATGTATTGAAAGGTCTGTACCCATACGATTTTCTGTGGAACAATAGCACAAACCGTAGCGATTGAAGTAAATGAAGTGTTAGGCTCGAGGGATACCTCAACTTTACGCTTATTTCGCAACGTTCAGACATAGGGGGGAGGGGGGAGGGGGTTCGGTGTTAGAAAAGTAACTTATAAGTTAACGTTGGAGAGCCGCATCCGTTCTTTGTTTATTTTGGCCTGGAGTTCTTTTGCATTGTAATGGTCAGTATCACCCTGGAATTTCGTCGACAGCTCCACGTCTAACAAATGACCATTAGTGTCCGTACAGAGTGCATTGCACGAGAAAAGCATATCTGAAGTAGTAACGATTGGTAAGCTACGTAAGCTTTCCAGTTCCAGTCATCCACTACGATTCGAACCTTGTTTATCTCGAAGATCAGTTCTCTAGTGAATATTGCGATAAGACTCCTCTCGTTTAATGTATAATCCCTGCGGCAGCAGAACTGGGGTAAAAGACGCGTGTTTAGCACGTGATGAGGTTATTTACAGATGTATGCTGCAGTGCCCATTATTATTTTGTAGATGAATGTGACGACTGACAACATCTTGAGGGAGCTAAGTGGGCTGAGAAAGGGCTGGAGGCTATGTAAGAGAGTGTTCATCTTGTATATTTTAAATATCAAGTTGTGGTTATTATTTCAGCTGGAGAATAGCAAGCTGGAGACGTTGAATATTGGGAGTAACAATTTATCAGTTGAGGGAATAATGGCATTGAAACCGGCATTGCTCGCCAACTCGAGTCTTCAGAGACTCGGTCTTCAAGCCACCAATCTCGATTGCCAATGTAAGCTTTTCTGCACTTTTCTTATAGACTTCTATCTTTCACAATTGCGAAATGTGACATCGAAGGGATTGCCGAATGAATGGGAAATATGTTAGCATCGTTTTGGTAGAGAAAAATAGAAGCAGGTGTCAGTAGCGCCGAAAGAGTTTCATGGAGGGCGTGAGGGACTTTATGAAGAAATGCAAATGTTTTTTTTAAAGGACATGAAGGGGGTAATCAGTGGTTTCTGAGATATCACTGAATCTTCCATCATTTTACAACAGTGCATCAGCAGCGACTCAAAAAATACTTGGATAGCAGGTAATGAGCGGCTAAAAATGTGACAAGAAGTTTGTCTGCAACGATCATCAAAGAAGAGAATGTAAATTTATGAGGGTATTATTCCAAGTTCATTTTTCAAGGGTATTAACCACAGTGGTGTACTGTTGTAAAGTGGTCGTCGAAGTGATATGTCAAACGATTTTCTAATATCCTGGCGCGCACAGAACTTTCAATATTGGAAATGCCGATTGGGCTGGCTATAAGCTTACAAAGTTTCATCCCAATAATATCGCATCGGTGGGTGGTTGCTGAGCGGTCGTGTTTCCTGCCGCTCAGCTCGACATGGTGGAAGGGTCGCGAAAGGACCGTCAGATATGACGGTCACCTGCGAATATGCAGAATAAGCAGGCGTGAACCAACCGACGGCGAAATTCATCAGGGTGTGACTGGGGTTGGCGGTGGCGCGCCAACACTAAAAAAATGGTCACATTACCCAATGACAGTTTCGCATCACGACGAGTACGATCCGCCGAAAAAGATCGCAGCCCCTGCTGCCTTGCAGGTACTTCGTGGAAGAAGAAAGGCTAGGAGAAGGAAACTCCGAATAGCCGAAACCTACGTCGCCAGCAGGCCGGCCACCAGGCGATGTACTACTGGCCACGGCAATATGGAAAGCAAGAACGCGGCAGACTGCCAACAAGATGGGGTTTCGACTTCTACATGGCACTGCTTGGATGCGGCGAGTTCAAGATCGAGAAAGATGGAAAAATTGCCAGCTACATCGATGAAGACAACGACGAAATCGATGAAATCACAGCTGTTCAATGTGATCAATGTGATCATTTGTAAGCGGTGAAAAGGCCTGCTCGCCTGGCCAGCGGGGTGGCGTCACTTATTGGCTGCAACAATGCAAAACCACGGGTCTCAGTACCCTAATGGAAGCGCATTGTGACCGGCAGCGTCATCGACGCTCGATAGTCCGGTCAATCAAGTGATCAAGTGATAATCGCATCGTAATCTCTTTCTGAAATTCGTGAGTATGAAATCACTTACTTATCTGTCGTTGATAGGAAATTTTAAGCCATCGGCTGAAGGATAGGTAGCTGACAATACCGCGAAAGGGATAGATGCGAGGGTATGAATCCCCTTTGTAAGGGTCAGTGTTCGTTACATTCATTCGACCTCAAGTTTCATCTCCTGCACTTCGTCGTCGTCGCTGTTCTCCTCGTGTCCCTTCTTTTCCAGCCTTTTGCCATAAACCTGTGAGCGATTGCATTTCAGGTGCAATAGTACTGGCGGAATGTTTGGCGGACAATAAAATAATGGTGCGTGTGGATCTGCGGGACAACGCTCAAGTCGGTTCAGCGGGTCTGCTGGCACTGCATCTGGCGATGAAGATGAACACGTCGATCACACTGCTTAACTTGGACAATTCATGTGCCAAGTCGAGCAGCGTCAAGGTTCCTCCAAAAGTTTGCAGTAACCTTCTTTTCTGACTGTGTTCTTGTTAAGCGCATGTCATTCACTCCTTTCGACAGTTAGGTCTTCCTTTGTGCTCTACCGAGTCAAGTTTCATCACTAGAGAAAGCTTTTGCTTGTAAATAGTTCAGAGGAAATAGCTGAGGTGTTGTACATCACAGTGAGGCTGCAAATGCATGGCTATCTATCATTGGGAGGATGAGTTATCACAAATGATAGAGCATATCCTTTTCGAAAGTCTGTAAACAGTTGAAATTAAAAGGATTCCACTGTTGCTAGTCGCTAACATTATGAGTGCTAAAATATTTATGCATATTTTTTGAAAGGATGGGGTCGCCTTACCACACGCTTGCCCATTTATGTATTAATTTCTCAGTGAGCTCATTTTCGCATGATTAAATACTTCGTTTTTTCTTCCTTCCTTTTCTTCCCTTCCTGTTCATGACCCCTTTTTTTGGTTTATGACATCTTCCTCACGGACATAACAGGGAATATGAGTTGTGTGCATGTATATGATGCAGTTAATTTTCANATATGACGCAGTTAATTTTCAATAGCTGCGTTTATAGTTCTTATTGATAAGTCATCTGATACAATATTGATATTACTAGAGGGTTCTGCTCTCAGTTGTTTATATTTTTATCCCTATCAATTGCCATCGTTCTCTCAAGGAGTGCTGAAGTGAAAGGCATCTTTGTGCACATTTAATTCGAACTTTTTAGATGGCAATTTTTTCTGCTTATAGATAGAGCTCAAACGGCTTAATTCTTTCTTTTCTTTTTCGAATGCATGCGTTCAACTATGGCTATTTGTGCGTACGAGATTAGTATACTCTTATCTGTCTCGCCTATGTTCTTTGAGTTTGTGCGGGTTTTTGTTTTCTGTAAGAAGGGAATAGGAGGCGAAGGAGGGAGAATTGCAATTGTAGAGAGGTGGTTTTGATGTGCATGACAATTTTGAGTTCTGAGTGTTGCTATTGATTGCTCTGAAAGAATTTTGCACACGTATTTGTTGAAATCGTTTCGCCAAGTGAATATTATGGGGAGAATTGTTTTGATTCGTTTATTCGTTATGTGTTTACTGCTATATTTATTATTTTACTGTTTTTTAAAGTACGTTTAAATACGCAATTGAATTCAGGTAAAAGAATATCACGAACAATTCAAGTTGTATTTCGATGAAATTAAAGCGTTTTGCGAACGAAACAAGCAATTAGCACTCCAGAAACTTTCGGTGCAATCGTCCACATCGGAGGCCACATCAGATTCTGAATCATCAGACGGTGGGCAAACCGATAGCCAGGATGATAAACAACAACAAGGTTCATTTAAGAATACTTTTCTTAAACGTAGTTTTATTATTCATTCTCATATTTCCACAAATAGAACAAGAAAATTGGCTTTTTGCCAATTATGGAAGAGATGAGGATTCCTATTCAGTAGCTATGCCGAAATGAAAATCTTTTCCTGTAGAATCTCGAGGTTGGAGGAGAGGGGGAGGGGAAGGCTGGAAGAAGTTATGTTGTGTTATATGGGCTTATTATGGGGACAGTTTGTCTGTATGAACGAAACTTTTCGTTGGAGTTTCCACAACCTATGAGATCCATTATGAGGCGCTGTCCTGTAAATTTCTTTAGTATCTGTGCAATGTACGGTCTGCCATGGACAAAATGCAAAATGAGCACAGTCTTGTTTATCGTAGTGACTTTCTTCTTACTTGTGAGGATATGTGATGTTGACTATAAGTGAAAATCGTTTTGTACTCATCGAATGAGACTTTCTCTTCGGTGAATCCGTGTAAATGGTGGCTGTGGTCGTGGCCGGATATGTAAAGGAAGCCTACTAACATCCTTATTGAAAGCCTTCGTTGACTTCATTTGGCGGAGAGGGGGGGGGGGGGGGG